>JANHZT010001328.1:217058-230455 GCA_032468215.1 Stegonotus admiraltiensis
GGAGGTTCAAGTCATCCAGAGGTCATGGTTGTCCCAAAAAGTCAACCAGCAACTGGGCTTTCTTGATTCCTTGGTAATCTTCAAATCCCTCCGTTAACCATCTGTTATTGTATTTAACGCGTAGAAAGTCCACAGTGGTTTCCAGTCTCTTATAAACTTTATCCAATGCATTGTTTCTAACCAATCAGATGAATGAATTCCCTAAGTAGAAACTGGCTAACCTTATGCCACCACAGGAATAATGGACAACTATTCTCACTGCTGAAAGTCAAATTTCTCAGCCTTTTTTTCCTTTTGTATTTATTTAGGAAAATCCCCAGGCGTCCTAATATGCTTATAAAACAAGGCATCATAAGCCCTTCATATCACTTTTAATATGCTTCTTTAGTTGTTCTTAAAAAGAACCCACATGAGATTGAATTGGGATGAAAATTCAATTCATAAAGAGAAATGTTTTTTTAACTCTTTCCTCCTTGTTATCAGATCCCATAATTCCTGTTTTATAACAGTTACAGTACTTGTGAAATATTTTATTCATGTAATATATCCTGTAGTTTTGCATGAATACTTTAACATCTGACATTCATTAGAATCCCCCTTTTTACATTTCTCTTCTATCCCTCACCTTTCCCCCCCCAAAAAATCTACATATTTAAGCCCTGCAGAATTTTGCTTTCAATAGCTTGAATTAATATCAGGAAAGTAGTGTTTGTTTTATTCTGTGGCAGTCAAGTAATTAGCAACCCAAATTATCTTGGAGTTGAATATAGAAATAGAAGAAACTAAGACATCATTCAGTTACCAAACAGAGACAAAAGAACACAGCCAAATCTTTTGAAAGAGGGTGGGATTTTAAAGCATGAAAAGAATGCTCACAAATGGATGCATTTTGCCATTTGCCATATAGGAGTCCTACATCTTGAAACAACTCCCAAAGTAGCCATAACCAACCAAAATCTAATCCGTTTACCGGGAGGGAAACTGATCAGATGGTTCCCAGCTATCTTATCTAGCCTTCTAAATTCTTTCTATGATTTTAGCAAGCCTCACGTTATTCTAGCATCCCTTTGGTGGGACTTGGAGCCTCCAGGCAAATTCTGAGGCATTTAATGATGCTTGCCATCATTGGGAAAGATTTCTCTGAATCGTTTTTCCCCATTTGAGGCCTTTGGGATATAAGGGTGAAAATAGGCGTGAGAGGCCTCTGCTAGGCAAACTTCTAATATCATTCCCCCAAACACCCCAAAGTTAAGCTATTCTGTTGGTTTGTTGTAACTTACTTAACCTTTCTTTAGCTCTTAAGTGAAAGATGGATATAAATCTAATAAACAAAATAAAACCGTCCCAAAATAGTTTTTCTCCTAAGGTTAATTGTAAAATTAATTTTACAATTTCTTTTTGCTTTTTAACTTTTCACACTTTTCAAAAAGCTTTATTGCGACATTCTGACCTTTATCCATGCTCCCTATCCTATTCCAGATTGTTTTTCCTCAATATTCTATTCCGCCCATCACCCCTAAGTTGCTTTTATGACTCTTCTCTTGGGGAATCCTGGCTTCTGTCTGACTATGGAGGAAAATAAAAATAAAAGCAAATAAATCTTTTCATCCAGCACTTTTACCAGCAAGAGAATAGTTATCTAGCAGAAGAATTGCTAGGAACATGTGTTGTGGATTTTAAACACGTAACCAACTTATAAGGAAGAGTCATTTTATTCATCCTTTCATTCCTTTTCTTTGCCCTGGAAGTTTAAGACACTATCTTACACTACCATGGCTCTGTTTTCCCTTTTGTTTCCAGCTTTTCATGTTCCAGCTTCTGAGAGGATTGGCTCACATTCATAAGTGCCGTATCCTTCATCGAGATCTGAAACCTCAGAATTTGCTCCTAAATTGCTACGGAGAGCTTAAATTAGCTGATTTTGGTGAGTCATCATAACCTGGTCCCCATCAGACAGTTATTCAGTAGATGAGTTTCTTGGGCCTATAAATTCAGAGCCGAAGAACAGCTTCTGCCTTTAATTCAGCTCAGGCTAAATAGATGTCAATTTAGAAATTTGGGGTAATTAATGTTAGAAACCAAGAGATATATAAAAAAGCAACTGCATTACCGGTATATAGTTGGATAGTACTTTAGATTATTCACAACAAAAAGATGCAAAAATAATTGTAATACAATATCTCTGAGATTTGTGCCCTGCAATTTATTGTATAGACCAGGGGTGTCAAACTTGATTTCATTGAGGGCGGCATCAGGGTTGTATTTGACCTTGGGAGTGGGGGGGCATGGGCAGCTTGATGTCACTCATTGAGGCTCCATTTTGGGCTGCAACAGCCTTCTGCAGCCCTCTGCCAGTGAAAATGGAGCGGAGGGCTGCACACAGCCCTCCCGAGCTCCCTTTTCGCTGGCAGAGGCACAACGGGCCGGTCCTTTTCTGTCTCCAGGGTGGGCCCACTGGCCAGATCTAAGCACATTGTGGGCTGAGTCCGGCCCTGGGGCCTTGAGTTTGATGCCCCTAGTATAGACAATGGGTCAAAATGATAACTATGACTGATTTAAAAATCCTGAGTTTTTTTGCTCTGCCTTGTCAGGTTTTGCTTGTGCTAAATCTCTCCCCAACCAAACATACTCTGCTGAGGTGGTGACACATGGCTATCGTCCTCCTGATGTTCTGCTTGGAGCCACTGATTATTCATCAGATGTGGATATTTGGTGAGAACAAGTTTGAACCATTAAGAGGAAAGAAATGAAGCTCAACACACTCATCCACACAATAAGAGCATTTTAAAATATGGAATAATGCCACGAAGAACAGCATACTCTGATTATCAAAAATTACATGGGCTTGAGTTGGAAATTAAATTTATTTTCTTTTTCCCCCCCTCTGAACCCTCAATTGCTAAAAGATTTAAATGTTTAATATCAATTGCATCCCCCAAATGAAATGACATGTTTTAATTTGAGTAGTCTATTATAGAATAGACTGCTTGCCAAGTGGTAACTAGAGCACTTTAGGAGAAAAATGAAACTGAATCCAAAGATTTTATTCTGGTCACCCAGCCTTTTCCATAAGCAATTCTATAATCCCTACTTCATACAGTTTGATTATGATTAGCTCTTCTGATCTCCTAATGGTTACAGAATTCCTAGAAACTTTATTGATTTGATAGAGAACTAGATCTTTATGAAGTGATAAAGTCAAATGTCATAGTTTGAAATATTTCATCTCATTAAGTTACAACTTTACTGAAAGCAAGTTTATTTTTTGATGGGTTGAAAAGCACTATTCCCTGTAGAATCCCCAGATTACTAGCATCAGTTTAAAAAACCCTGGTCTGCAGCCATTCTGATCACTATTCTATGTCTCTAGCTAAATTATGATCATGACAGAGTCGTTCCCAGTTCAAATGTCTCGCTCTGTGTGTGTGTGTGTGTGTGTGTGTGTGTGTGTGTGTGTTTTCTAATGTTGATAGAAAACAAGTACTACCCATAGAAGCTCGGATTAAATCTCTGGTCCTGGTGACCGACCCAGATTTGATCTTGCAATAATCCAGAGTTGCTATGCCAAGAGGGAAGGGAAATGAATGGTATATGACAGCCCTTAAGTTGTTATGAACTTAGGGGTTGTTAAACATGTAATGAATGGTGTATGACAACCCTTAAGTCTTCTGATGTGTTTAGGAAAGTAAGTATGTAGGAAGAATTAAAACTAATTATTATAGCAGAGCAATTTATTATGGCCTGGAGAAGTTTATGGTGTAAAGAACTTTAGTGCTAGTCAGCCACAGTCATTATGTTAATAACAAGATATCTGAAAGATATAATTTTGCCTATTCCTAATAAAAGCTAAAACTGCAAGTTTTACTTCCTTCTTCCTCCTAAACTTGGTTTCTTCTTCTCTTTTATCAGAGATCTTGATATTTAGGCAGTATGATATGCAGTTCAGATCTTAGTGTTTCTCATATTGTAGTAGTTGTGACAATATTGTGCTACCTGAGCTTTTGTATGTTATATCAAGAATGGAGCCTAGGGCATTAGCTGCAGGCTGAGCTTAAAAGCAATCTCATAATTGAAGGAATTAAGGAAACAATCTGATGGACTGCAGAAGCTCTGCTCCATTTAACTCCTGATCTGGATATTAGCTACTGTATTTATCGTATACAAGCCTCAGGCAAGCTAGATTAGCCTTATACATTTTTGAGTATATGAGCATACGTATTTAGATTAAATGTTGCTCATTTAGTTAGGAATGTTGGATTCAATGTAAGTTCAAACCAGTTTCAGAGTGGTAGTTTCTCATGGATTAGGAGAGAAAGATGAACCTTGTGGAAAGTACATATTAAATTGTATGCAATTTACTTTAATATGCAGAATTTTGTATCTAGTTTTCTCTATTATATGCTTTAATGCAACTGCCTTAATTTATGCTTTAAAATATGTTTGATTCTAGTTTACATTGTCTCTTACACAAATTCCCCAATATTTTTCTTTTTTGAATCAATATTTCAAGTAACTGCTACCGTATGTAAATTTTGTCATAAAAAATGAAAGCATTTTCAAAAATATGTTGCTAGTAGAAAGCAGGATGAAAATTATACTTTATATTGTTATGTTTTGATTTAGATTAGACATATTTATAATACTGTATGTATAAAAACAGCACTAGATGGCTAAGTGACTTAATATTATTTTTCTCCAGGAGTGCAGGCTGCATATTTGTGGAGATGCTTTATGGTCAACCACTGTTTCCAGATGTTAGCAATATCTTTGACCAATTAGAGAAAATCTGGATAGTGAGTACAATAATATATGTGAGAAATTCATAGTAAAACCATCAGCACCTCAAAGTGTTACCTTATCAATACAGATCTGGATGTGTAGCATTGTTAGATGCTCAGAAGTATCTTTCTGTCTCTTCCTTTGCCTTGTGAATTTCTTATAAAATGAATATAAAAATTCAGCAAGAGAGGGAAAAAAGGAGTTTCACTTTTTGTGTGTTTGATCTTCAAAATACAAAAAGCTAAAAGGAGATGCCTTGATACATAATAAATAAATTCATTGTATTCTGTTTTCTGAGCATGTAAAAAAACCAGACATACATTGGCTGCAATTTTAAACACTACCATTATGCAGGAGAACTCCTTTTGGGTTCTTATTTCAATCCATAGCTAAATGCTTGCTTTGAGATATTTTTTCTTAATTGGCATGGATTTATTTGCTCGACGAACAAGTCCTAGGACTTGAGCCTTCAAATTAAGTTTCAGATGTACTAAGACCCACAATGACTTCAAGTAATGCTGTGAAATGAAGTTTTGAACACCTGTCAGAAGATCTGCTTACTGACTTTTCCCTTTCACCTCAAAGCAGTGAGCTCTCTCTCCTCCTGACAGTCTGCAGCTTCTGAATGCCTTCTCTTATAAGAGACACAACCTTGATTTCTGGAAGAGCACTTTGGCTGACCATTCTGACAGCTGCAGCCAATGATAAATATGAGAGCTTTGTACAGTACTTATTTCCTTCTTTCTTGGAAAGCAAAGCTTGCTGGGCCTCTTTTCAGATGACTCACTGAAAACTAGGATCAAGACTACAAAAAGTTTTTTAGAAAATACATTCATTTTTGTTTCTCATTTGAAAGGTATTGGGGTTTCCAACTGAAGAAACATGGCCAGGAGTTTCCAAACTTTGTCACTACAAGTCAGGTATGATTTCATACCCGTATATAAGAATATTATATGTCTTCAGTCTATTTGCTGATGCATGGATGTGCTGCTGCTGTGAAAGTTCATTATCATTTGACCACTTTCCCCATTTCCATGTGCAATGAACATGCTCACAGTGGCTGTCTTCCTCCATGAGGAATGCAATAGTCTGCAAACAGGTTGCTGGGGGTAGTGGGGAAACGGTCTTCTTGCAGGATCCAATCTGGGTTGGTCACCAGGACCAGAGGTTTAGTCTCCCGAGTTTTGGGGCTCATTCTGGAGCCCATCCTCAGGGAACTTCTCTCCACCAGAATGGGTACACCGACCCAGATTGGATCCTGCAACATTATCCTGGGATAGGTATATTTGCCTTCAATCGTGAGAGTCTTCTTGCTTCCCCATTCCCTTCCTATAATTCTGCCCAGAATCAGTGAGAAGAAAGGAAGCAGAGAGGGATAGCTAGGCCTTTCCTTCCCATCCATCCTGTGGGAAACGTTATCTCTAGAACTTCAAAGGGCCAGTTGTCTCTTAGTGGGATATGGGCATTTTTTTTAAAAGGAGCCTTCCTTTCCTTTCTATTTAATATTGTCTCATGAGATGTCTTTCAGACCAGCATAACCCAAGTGATTGTGTTATAGGGAAGCAGTGATCAATGCCAATGCAAAGAAATGTGAAATATAAAAACCCTGAAACATGAATTCCCTCCTCTGCATCCTGGGAGAAGGGACAGAGTCTGTGTGAAAGCCAGGAGGGCAAGTGGGGGAAGCACTTTCAGTCTAAGTTGTTCAGGTCTAGCAGAGCATAGTAACGTCTCTTCAAAGAGGAGGATGTTCCTCAGATGAGTTTCAGAGGCCCTGGTTTCCCTCCCCTGCTTGAAAACTAAACATCCCTCATTTTCACAGGCTGGCTGATTCCGTAATGGTGGGGAAACTTTCACGCCATTAGCCAAGATTCATTAATCATAGTGGCGTGAAATGGGAATGTGCTGGCTTCCTCAGCAGACTAGAGTTTGTGCCCCATCCTGCCTGCCCTGACATAGTAATTGGGAGTTGGGGAATTAGGTTGACTGCTTTGAATGAGATTCCCTGGGGAGTGGGAGAAGGGCAGGGGGAGGGCAAAGCCTCAAACCACAAAATTCCCTGCTGTTTTTGTAAGGAAAAACATCACAAGCCCAGAGAAATCCTTGCTGTGGGAAGGACAGTAGTGAAGCAGTGACATGCTAATAAAAAGTCTCCTCATATGCTTTTTTTAAAAAATGTGACTCTAGAGGGAATACTAGTTAATTAACAACTGTTTTTTTATAATTTAGCAAAATATTGTAGGTTTGTAATGCAATTTAGTTGCTATTTGGTAATTTTTGATGTTTTTAAATGGCACTCTGAAAGCTACCAGTTCAAGGCATTTATTAACTATTCTGTCCTTTCCTTTTTAATGTTGGTTCTAATTAAACAATGAAGAAAATCAAAGAGAAAACTACAATAGCATTATAAATGAAAGACATTTGTTGGACTCCCAAAGCCCACAAAACATTTTCTGAATTCTAACTGAGAAAGTGCTTCATCTGAAATGGATTATAATCATATAGTCCAGTGATGGCTAACCTTTTTGCCGTCGTGTGCCAAAAACAGGGGGGGAGCACGGTGAGGTCGTCCATGTGTGTGCCCACACCCATAATTCAATGCACCCCGCCCCTACACATGTGTGCCCCGTTTTTAGCATGTGATGGCAACAGTGGACCGAGTAGCCCCATTTTTCACCCTCCCCAGGCTCCAGAGGCTTTCTAGGACCCTGGGGAGGGTGAAAATGGCCTTTCCCACACCCCCGGAGGCCTTCCGGAGGCTGAAATATTTCCCAACTTCCGGTGGGACTGAAAGGCCCAAAAATCAGCTGGCCGGTGCACACATGTGTGCTGGAGCTGAGCTACGGCAACACTCACGTGCCCACTGATACGGCTCCATGTGCCACCTGTGGCACCCGTGCCATAGGTTCGTCATCATGAATATAGTCAATAGATACCCATTGTTTGAAATGTATTTTTCACAGTGTTGAGAGTAAATTTGTACTGTTAAATTGTAAGTTAGCACTGAAGCAACAATAAAACAAATCAACTTAAAATATTATCATGCCAGATTAAAAATATGATTTGGATCATTATAGAAAGGCAATAACATAATTCTGATGGAAGATGTCTGGATCTTACATAGCACAAATTGACAATTTATTTTTAAAGACAATCTGTTTTTGGGGGGCTGGATGCTGAAACACACGAAGAATGGTTGCAGCAACTAGATATGTCCAATCTAACAAAAGGAGTAGAGGTGACATGATTGCTATCCTTCCAATATTTGACAGGCTGTCACAAAAAAGAGAGGGACAACCTATTGATATATTGATATATGATTAATGTAATGTTGAGCAAGTAATCTTTGATTGGAGGAATAAAACACATATGAAACAATCACAGAACAGTAGAATGGAAAGAGAACCCAAGGATCATCAACCCTGTGAAATACACAGGGAAACCAATTAAATATTTGTGAGATTTCAGATGTCACTTTTCACAAAGTAGAACAGTTACTGTAAGTCTTCTGAAGAGACAAAGCAAACTAGAAGAAGATTTGGCTGAGGCATTTACACCTGACTGGGGTACAAGCATGCCCTTCTGTACTGTCTTCTATGACCCCATGACCTGACCTTTTTCTCGTCTCTACATGATTGTGTTGTTTGACTGATTTTGCTGGACCATGGGGTTTTTTTTAAGTGGTCATTGATGCTTTACTATGTTTATATCTTGATTTTTTAACTTGTTTTTATTGGATTGTTGTTTTTGTCATGAGTCCAGTGTCACTTAGGTGAGATTGGTGGCCATACAAATCAAATCAATAAATAAAATCCCCAGTCCCTGGATGAAACAAAGTTATGTCTTTTTTAGCTTTATTGCTATTAAAGTAGCACTTCCTCCTTTATTCCAGGAGTTAGTCAAGCTATATAAAATTCATCTCACTTTTCCAATAGGGCCAGAAATCCCATTATGTTTGAGGATATGCAAGGGTTTTAGCAGCTCTTCCGACTGGAAGAGGATTTCACGTAATAAATACTAAATGGTTTAAGTATCCATTTGCTTGGATTCACCACAATCAGGGTTATAGGGATATAGGTTCTGAATTTAAAAAGAAGCTTAGGTTTGTTTTTATTAACTCAAATGATTGGCTACACAAACAGTTTTAGTATTTGGTCAGTATACCAAATCTCAAACTTCCTGCTAGTCACAGACCATCAGGGTAAAATGAACTGGAGTGACATTATGTCTGCCTTTTCATGGATCCTTGGGAGGAGTAGAGGGTAATTTTTTGCATTTTTAAAAATGTCCTAGCTACTAGGCCAACTACAGGCCTAGCATCTCTTTTCACATGCCCAGCCTCTGCTGCCCAGCACCCTTTGGGGAGTGTTCCAATATCTGGAATGCCTGACCTTGGAAATTCTTGCTTTGAAGACCCTGGGAAGGTGGGAGGGGATGGAACTCTTGGGCAAAGACTCTATTTGCCTTGTAGAATTTGGAAGTCTTTCAAACTAGACTTTTTTATTAGGTGACTGACTCCTTCATGGAAATTTATGTGGGGGGTGGGGGTTTCTAAACATCCTGATTTTTCACTTGTTACCCTCCTATGTTTTCCCACCATTTTCTTCCTTTTTCTTTAGGCAGACACCGTTGTTAGGAAGAAACAGACTGCATAATGTCTGGTGATTAACTGTGCTAGGACCCTCCTGTCTGGAGGCACTCATCTAATTGATTGCAGTATGTTTGCTCTGTTAAAATCAGATTCAAACATTTGTGCCAGCATTCTCTACCAAGCAGGCTAACAGTTCTATAGTACAGCCATGATAAATGTAAGGACAGGAACAAGAACTCCAAGTATATATGACTTGAAATGGTTGTGTTTAACCCTGTGATTGCATATTAATTTTCCAGACAGATTCCTTGGCAGTTGGCCTCAGGGGCTCCAGATGATCTGTGATAGGTAAGCTATCTACAATCATCAAATGCTCCCTTAAAGTCAGTGTGTTCTTTGTGCTTAATCTAAGATAAATCCAAAATAATAGTAGTAATCTTCAAACCTAACAAATATATATATATATAAAAGTGCCAATTTCCAAGAAAGGCATTGATACTTATCATTATCATTCAGTTACATCCATGAGTTGCCTAAAAGGGATGTTATTTTAATGAAAGTAACAAAGTGAGGATATGAGACACTAATTTCATGTTACCTGAGAGTGAGAATTACAGACCAAAGCTAGCATAATAATATATAAACAAGGATCAAACAAGGAGATGAACTGGAGTATATTCAACCAAATGTAGCACTTGAAAGCAAAATGGGATCCCTCTCTTCACTAAACAAATGTTCCCTGCCAGATTTACTTCCTGGTTCTAGTTCTTGCAGGGCTTTTTAAGTTTGTACATTTTCTTGGGAATTCTCTCTCCCTCCCTCTCTCTCTCTTTCTCTCCCTCTCTCTCTCCCCCTCTCCCTCCCTCCCTCCCCCCCCTCTTTTGAGGTCCTTGCTTCCTCTAAGACCTTCCAGGAAAGACTTCCTAAGCTAAAAGGAACTTCCTCTTGTCCTTGATCCCACCTGCCTTTCCTTTGAGAAGACAGTGGCTCTGTTAGAGTCCCTAAGAGACTTCTGCTAGTCAGAAAGCAGCTAAAAATGAAAAGACTGCTAGTTAGACTGTTGATGCTTTAATGCTTTGACTATACCAGGGGTGTCAAACTCAATTTCATTGAGGGCTGCATCAGGGTTGTGTTTGACCTTGGGGACTCGAGGTGGGGGTGGCCTGTGGTGGCCTGAGAGTTCTGCCGGCAAAAACGGGCTCCCGAGCTCTCTTTTTGACTGGGACGGCCTCCTGCAACACTCTGCCAGCATAAACAGAGCTTGTGAGGGCTGCCCGTGGTCCTCACAAGTTCCGTTTTTGGCTGCGATGGCATCTTGCAACCCTCTGTCAGTAAAAAAAGGAGCTCAGGAGGGCTGCACACAGCCCTGGCAAGCTTCATTTTCACTGACAGGTTCCTTAAGCCAGTCCTTTGTTGTTTCCAGGTCGGCCCCGTGGGCCAGATCTAAGTACCCTGCAGGCCAGATCTGGCCCCTGGGCCTTAAGTTTGACACCCCTGGACTATACACTTCCTTCTGTCAGATTAAAGCACTGCCACTAAAACAAATACCCATACACAAATTCTCCTCAGATGCTTCTAAGATTCAGGACACCATTGGTTTTGACCTTGACAAACAAACTCAGCACTAGATGTATAAAGCACTAGATGTTGTGGAGTGGAACTAGATAAGACATAGATCCCAGATACCTCTTCTTTAAAATATCTCATATTGTTTTGAAGCCTTTTTTTATAGCTGAAGTTTAGGCTGTGTTCCAACTTGCACCTAACCACAGCATTAAGCATGCCCTGGCAACAGCTTTCTTGCCAATGTAATCACATGGTGTTTCCTTCCTTTTGTGTATCAGCTTAACTTGTCCCTGATTGTATCAAGTGTTAGAGTAAATATTTTCCCCATTATTCTGACATTACCAAATGACAATTTCAAGGTCTGGCGAAAGGGCCATCAAGCTCTCCATCTATTCTTGGTGGGCAGGAAAATATACTGGCATGATTTCTGCTGTTCCTGTCCCAATTCTGTCCTATTTTATTTCTCAGTCACTGCAGTTGCCTCACTTCCCTTTGAGTTGAGCTAATATTAAATTATCTTGGTGTCACTTATATACTTAACTCTCCAATTGCAATTGAGCTACAGTTCGAATTCTGCTCTCAGTTATATATACTCTACTCCTTTATTTCCTCTCTTGTGAAAAAAAAACCACACACTACTTAGACTTCAAATGCAGTTAGATGCATGTTTTTGTTGGAAGGGTAGTGAGAGAAGAAGAGGGAGCCAATCCAGGCAGGGTGAAGCTCTTTCAAAGTGAAATGCCTGCTGGGATGGGTTGAAGAGAAATCCGGCAGGCTGAGTTCCCATGAGCCACTGGATTCTTTGAAGAAACAAAGAAGCCCATTAAAAGTTATAAAAGACAAATGTTTTGTTTAAACAAAAATATTTTGTTTAAATATTAATTTTTTAAAAAAAATTATAAATAGAAAGAGCAACATATTCAATATCCATATAAACACCGTGTTGTCTGGTTACAATTCTTTTGAGTAATAGTCAACATAGTAGTAATAATAATAATCTCTAGTAGTAACCTTGTAATGACAGTGCTTTTCCCTCATATTAATACATATCAATTATTAATACTAATCAAAATAAGTTACAATAATGAACCCTAATAGTGAAATTAATCTTTCTCTTGTAATTTTAGAAGTTCTAACTTCTGTTTCTCTTATTTAACCATCAATAGAGCAGATCGATATCTCAAAATATTCAGTGTCTTCCTTTTCTTTAATTTCAAGTTTATTCATTATTTAGTTTATTCATTTCTGCGCATTCTAAGATTTTTGCTATTATCTTTTCTTCTGTAGGGATCTCCTCGCCCTTCCAGTGTTGTGCAAACACAATTCTGGCTGCCAGTAACACATGTACTATTAAATATACATTCCTTTTACTGTATTTTTCCTCCCTTCCTTCTAGTTCACTTCCTAGATGCCAAGATATTTGACATTAGGCTTTGCCACATATAGATACACATCACCTATATCTATTTATATCCTTAAAAACCTTGAATCTTAAAGAAACCTTGGAATTGTTTTAAATCAATTAATAACTACAACCTTTCCTAGTGGCTACTAAAAGGATAAGAAGTTCTGTGCAGGTATGTTTACAAAATGAGACATTGTAATTACTTTTCTAGTGAACTTCTGGAGAACTTCCTTCCTGATTAATTAACAATGATTGGCATAGTGATTTTAAAACTTTACTTTTTTATTTTAATGGTGCAATGAAGGTTCTGTGATTTACCTTTTGTTATGAATTTGGAGGGATGTGCCAACTGTGCCATTTTTATATACTATTTTTATTAAAATGAGCTTTAACATAAGATTAAAAAAGGAAAAGTAGAAGAAAAGAGATGTGAAAGAATAAAAGGGAAAAAAAAAGTTGAGAAAAAGATTGAAAAAAAAGAGAAAAAAGAAATATGGAAGAGGTTTCCAATCTTCTTTGTAGCATTTATAAACAGTAATTACAATTTGCATCCTCCTAAATTACATATCATGGTTTCCTTCTTCTTATAAGCATACCTTTTAAAATCAATAAATCCCAATTCAGTTTTATCCAAGCTATTTAACCACCTTTATAAATTACTATGGATAAAACTGAACTTTTTATTAACTTTTTTTTTAAGCAGATATGTCAAACTAATCTCATTCAATCATGCAAGTTTTAAATGAAACAGCAATATGGATTGCATTACTTTGCTTTTGGTCTAGTTTTACAAATAATGATTTCTTTTCCAGACTGATGATTTTGAAAATAAATTCCACTGAGAGAACATCTAGATATGTATCTTAACACTTAAAACGAGCCATGGTAGTACAGTGGACTAAAACACTGTTATTAACACAGGGGTGAAATCTAAAAATTTTCACTACCGGTTCTGTGGGTGGGGCTTAATTAGTGGGTGGGGCTTGGTGGTAAGGTGACTGGGTGGGCATGGCTTGTTGGTCAGGTGGGCGTGGCCAAGTCAATGTCACTTCTTTG
>JANHZT010001328.1:239356-251363 GCA_032468215.1 Stegonotus admiraltiensis
ACCGGTTGTTAACTTTCTGAGCAGTTTGGCAAACTGGTTGTTGGAAGAAATCATTAGGGCAAAGAACCGGTTGTTAACTTACTTGAATCCCACCACTGCCTCACCCCCGTCTACATCAGCTGCAATTTTAAAAGTCACCAGTACATGAGAGAACATAGTTTGCTTTCTGAATTCAGTAAAATGTTTGGTTTGGGGTATTTCATCTTGACTGACTTGGATTTGTTTACTTAAGGAATGGGTCCTAAGGTGGATTCCAGCCTTCCAATCAGGATACACAGCCCTCAAATAATGCTGTGAAATGAAGTTTTTGAACACCTGCCAAAAGATCTGCTTACTGCCTTTTCCCTTTCACCTCAAGGTTGTGGGATCTCTCTCATCCTGACAATCTGTAGCGTCTGAATGCCTTCTCTTGTACAGATGCAATCTTGATTTCTGGAAGACCACTTTGACTGGCCATTCTGACAGCTGTCAGAGTCTCCTTGCTTCTCCATTCCCTTCCCACAATTCTGCCCAGAATCAGTGGGAAGAAAGGAGCAGAGAGGGATAGGCCTTTCCTTCCCTTTCATTGTGGTGTGAACTTCGTTCTTGTGCTTCAAGGGGCCAGCTGTCTCTCAGAGAGATATGGGCTTTTTTTTCTTTTTCTTTTTGAAATGGAGCCTTCCTTCCCCTTCTTTTTATTTAATGTTTTCTCATGAGATGCTCTTCAGAACAGCATTACTCAAGTGTTGTGGTATGGGGAAGCAGTGATCAAAATCAATGCATGGGCAAATGAAAGAGAAGTGAAGACACAAGCCCGTTTCTCTGCGAACTGGGAGAAGGAGCAAGCTCTGTTCGCAGGAGGTCAAGTGAGGGAACACTTTTAGTCCAAGATTTCCAGGCCTGGGAGAGCATAGTAATGTCTCTTCAAAGAGGAGAGTGCTGCTCAGATGAGCTCTAGAGACTCTGCTTCCCTCCCCTGCTTGAAAAACAAAATCCCTCATTTTTATGTGCTGGTTGTGATAGCCAAACAGGAATTCAGGCTTGTTTTGTAAAGGTGGAGAAGCTTGCATTAGCCTGGGCTCATTAATCACAGTTGTGTGATTAATGTGGGAATGTGTCAGCTTCCTCTTCAGACGAGAGTTTGTGCCCCATCCAACCTGTTCTGATGTAGCAGCTGATGGCCATCCACGTTTCTGCAGCCCATACCAGATAGACCTGGAATATTCTAATATTTGATCTTTACATTCAATTTCTGCTTTATTCAACCTATTAGTGTTGACCTGTGTATATTTCTTGTCTCAAATCCTTCTCAGAAGGCATGAATAGGTTCATCTACCAATTTAATGATATATTTATTAAGATGCTTTCCCAATAAAGCTTTCAGGAAAACATATCATTTTACTTTTGGAGAATTCAGCAAATATATTTACTGTTGTTTCCTGTGATGGTCTGAATTATTGGTATTTTATACAAGCATCCTGACATTTTTAGTCATGACAACATCTGGAATTACTAGGCACCGTAATGGCCATGAGGGAGAACTTGCACATTCACAAAACGTCATGGTAACAAAACAGAAAACAACAAACGGGAAATGGAGTCCAAGAGCCACTGTGGGATGTCTTTTTATCATGATATTTAGTTCTATATGTGGTTTTCTGCTTTCGATAAATCTTTTCTATCTTAATTCTCTTGAAATATCTGGATAAGCGTATTACAAAAGGTGAGACTTTTCAGCCATTAGCATTTTATTATCTGGGTTTCATCTGGTCAGCTTCTGCTGTTCAAAAATTAATTAAAGGCTCATCTGAATGTCTTGTTTGTGCCAATACAGAGATGGGCTAGATATTTAAAGCTGATTCATTTGCAGTCAATTTACCCACAGATAGCAAGCATCCGAAGGTTTAAGTCTGTGACTATTGCTGGACTCATAGTCAAAAAAAGGCAGTAAATATGTTTTATATACAGCTCTGGGGGAATTTCATCATTTCACTGCTACTAGCACATAACAAGAAACAAGGAATAATAACTGATAGAAAGTAAGACTGGTCATGTTGCATGGCAATCAAGAATACAGCATCTGTGAGTGTCTGTATTGTGTGTGTATGGCAAATTACAACATGCACTGCAGCACACACCTGGCTCCTTTTGAAGTTGTACTCAGTGTGATGATGGAAGTGTGAAAAGGTGGGCCTTGGGCTGTGACATCACAGTGCACATTTTATCACTTCAGCTTTATTATGCTTAAGAAAGGATGCCTATAATGGCACTCAATGCCTGTCTCTAACAATTTTACAATTCGACATCATTAATCTTTGTCTATTAGTAAAAGATTAAATGAAATGACTGCAATTTAATATGCTAGGAATCAGCAAATTGAAATGGACAATCACAGTGTTTATTACTCAGATCAGGACATCATAATGTTTTTTACTAGTCATGAAAAAATAATGAAAGAATGACATTTTTATAGTTTAGGAAGGGTAAAGTCATACCACTGCTCCACAAGCTGCTTTGCTTCCAGGTACAATTCAAGGTGTTGGTTATTACTTTTAAAGCTCTGCAAGGCATGGATCCAGGTTAGTTGAGGAATCATCTCACCCTGATGGGTCTGGCCCGGCATGCCCCACCCAAACTAGCAGAGAGGGATCTGGGGATCCCATCAGTCAAGGAATTTTGGCTGGTGGGGTCCAGGAGGAGGAGCCTTCTCTGTTATAGCTGCTGCCCCTTGGAATATCTTACCCCCTGAGGTGAGATCGACTCCCACCCTTCTGATTTTTCACAAGATTAAGGTTTGGTTCTGCCAAATGGCCTAGGGCTCCAATGGGGAAGTATCACACTGGAGGTGGTTGACTAATTAAAAGACAATCCCACCTCCCCCTTCTTTCGCACATCCAGCTCCCTCCTTCACCACCTTGTGGAGACCATGATTTTATTTTGATTGTATTGTCATTTTATTTATTTCTAATGATTTTCACATTTTTATGCTGTAAGCCTCCCAGAGTCACTTCGAAGCTGGACAGCAAATAAATTTAACAACAACAACAACAACAACAACAACAATATAATAATAAAAAGCAAGAACAGTTTTGGAATACAGTTCAGGCAATGACTGAATAATATCAATTAGACTTCATGGATAAGCCCTTTAATATAATGGGTATACTCTAGCCACTGTTGAATAATAGAAAAGGAGGTTTTATAATCAAATTCAATTTGAAATCAACAGAACATGCATGCAAGATGTGCTGCTTGTGATTGGAGATTGGAATGCCAAAGTTAAAAACATTAAGGTAGTAAATGTATTTGGTCTATGGAGATTCTCAGTCATCCAGGTCATGGTTGTCCCAAAGGTGCTTTTTCAAGAGGCAGCTGGACTTTCTGGTTTTTATTTGAAGGCGTTTCACTTCTTAACCAAGAAGCTTCTGACCTAAATGTATTTGGATTATACAGTTTAGGAAATTGAAATGGCTTATGAATCTCTGCCAATCCAATTATTTTTTCATTACTAACACTGTCTTTAAATAATCAAAATGATACCTCAATACATGGACATGACCAGATAGAATATACAGAAATCAAAGTGACTACATTGTTGTTAAAAGGAAGGTATGCTATACTATCAAAACATGATCAGGTAAGTGCTGACTGGAACTGCTCATGACTTGCTCATGTGCAAGCTAAAGAAGACAACCAACCAATTCCCACAAAACAAACTCATATATATTCATTATTTTTAAGAAGAACATCAGGAATCACCTTGAAGTGCTCAGTGTCAATAGAGAACCAGAGGAATTGTGGAATGAACTTAAACAGGTTGTTAAGGATGAATGTGAAAAAAGACTAAGAATGAAGAAACAAAAGAAAGCAAACAGGAACAAACAGTGGAAATTGCTAAGAAAAGAACAGGAGACAAAGCCAAGAAAGACAAAAATGTTGGGAAAATTTTGTTTATATATATAAAGTTTATTGTCATTGTACGTGTATACGCAGTATACTCATACAACGAAATTCACATAACACCCAAACACACATGACAATCCCCAGACACACCCCCACCCACCAAAAATTCCTCACCCCTAAACCACCCAGACATCCACACAGCAGACTAAGTAATGCTGTCCAACAGCTCACTAGATGTCTTGTCTAGTCTAGATGTCAGACTAAAAAGAAACTTCTTCCCCTCTCCTCAAATGCCCCCTAGAAATGGAACATTTTCCTAGGAGAGTTCTGAGTAGAGAATCTTGGCCACCAGGTGGCACCATTCTGACACAATAGGGTTTTTTTATTCCCCAAACTTTTCCTCAACTTAAAAGTTATTTTTTATTTTGCATCCCTAGTTTTGATAAACTTTCCCTTCCTGTCACTACTTAAACCTCTTTTTAAAGAATCCCTTTTTGTTTCACTTTTTTCCAGCAGATGGAAGCAAGAAGTAAGAGTTTATATTATATACTAAAGAAATTTAGTAAAAATTTTGAATGGGATACATTTTTATTGTTTTCTTATCCTTTCCATTGTTGATGCTTCGAGTTAAAGAGAATTTCTGGACTTTTCTTTATGTTCCCTGTAACCGTAGCATAAGCATGCTCCACTAATAGCTTCTTTTTCCTCCTGTGTCTTCCTGACATTGCCTTAACGCCCCCCCCCCCAAGGGTGGGTTCTACCTACCTTTACTACCGGTTCGCAACGGGACATGCGCAGAAGCATTCTGATGACATCGGGGTCAGTGGGCGGAGCCTCTCACCAATTTTAATACCGGTTCTATAGAACCGGTCCAAACCGGTGGCAACCCACCACTTCCCCCCCCCCAGCTTATATCAGAAGAAATTAAAGCTGTCTTTAGCTATTCCAGTTTTAAAGGGGTATTTTCCCTACACAATTTCCCCCCATGGATCCAATATCATGCTTCATCAAGAGATGATGAGATCTGTGATCCCAGCCCCTTTTAGCCACTTTAAGCTAACTACAGGAATATCCTGTCCCCTCCAGGGCCTGGTCACTACTTCTCACTATGACCATTTGGACCTGGGCTGCTCTATTGCATAGAGATAGTTGCCCAATTGCCTTCCTTGTGTAGGATGTTAGCACCCATCCCTCTCCTAGGAAAATGAGGTATTTTAGGAAATATTAAAAGGGCAGAATATTTCCCCAAAAAGGGAGGCAGAAACTCAGCCCCCCCCTCCCCGTTGTAAATGGGCCATTAAGGTCTGAGCCAGTCCATTCTACATAACAAAGATAGGATTAGGCCTCTACCCATCTAGCAACAGAACTCACCATATGGCTATTGGGAAGATTACATCACCCAGCAAGGCTCAAGTAAGCTTGGGTCTCAGGACAGCCTACAGAGTTGCCCCTGCATGGCCCCATGGGAGTCTGACAACCAATCAGAACACAAGCTCAAATTCAAAGCCCAACAGGACATAAAGCCAAGGCACTCTCAGCATCTCTTCCCTTTTCTGCTCAGGAACTCAAGCCATGTGATCCTGTTCATCAATGAACCTTCTTTCCAAGCAACTTCCATGAATCCAGTGTCTTTTTCCCCACTTGGAACTGAACCTAGAAGGATATTTCTTCCAACACTTGAAACCTGAGGAGTGTGACCATGCTGGATTCCAGGCTGTAATACTACTTATACAAAGAGCAGACAAGCTTTGGGGTTGGGGGTTATTCAGCATACCTTAAAGGCTGTTGTAGATACTCTCACAAAATGGCAGCCATTGGAGAGGAACCTTGTCTATTCACCAAACTACATCTATGATGGATAGGGCCAATAATAAAATACCCACCTACTAGAGGTGCTCCATATTACCCCAAGTTATCTTTGCTTGCTAGGAAAGTGGGTACTTTTCTAAGCAAAAGCCTGAGTTACTAATACTAATCAATTTTATTTTGAAGACTCCGTTCGATCTATAGCAGTCTAAATATATATTTTATTCTTATAAATAAAGATGATGCTAGAAGCTAATCCTTTGCTTGGCAATGTGCCAGCATCTTCTGCAATTATTATAATTATTTTTAATTAAACTAATCTAGCAAAAATAGAGATGAGCCAAGGAGACTGGAAAGGTACCATTGGCGATATCCATATGTACACTGATACTTACAGACACCATACTGGAGTATACATGTGATTAACTCCTCAGACACAATGCTAATGGGATTATTAATGCTATGAACAGGTTTTTCCCTTAACAGTTTATTTTTAGAATAGAACAGGACGGCTCCATTAGCTTGTTAAAATCTGAATCAAAAGCATTTTAACAGACGGAAAACTTGTATTTAAAAATGCAGTGAAATGTTTAAGCTCCCCTTGTCCAATCTCTCTCTCTTAAGAGTTTATTGCTTATAAAAGAAAGAAACCAATCCAGATCACAGATAATAATGACTGATTCTGCGTCTTACAGATTTCTGCCTGTAGGTCTCCCCCAATATACCCTTTCCCTCTCTCCCTCCCACGCTCACATACAAATGCACACATACACAGACTCCAGGCTCCACCTTACTTCAGTTATTATTTACAAATGCCAGAGGTATAATGTGCTTTTCACACAAAGAATTTAAAATGTATACAATTAATTCAGCTCATCCACCCAGTCTGGGCACTCCTTTCTCTAGCCTTATCTCAAATCAGCAGCCAGATTGTCTTGCATTCTGGCAGTTGGGAAAGAGTGACTCCAGTTACTGGAGAGATCTCCCAGAAAATGTTGCAGTCATTAGAATAAAAACAGCAGGAGGAGCAGCTGTCACCTCTTCTTCTCCTGTATGGGAACATATGTGTTTCTGCGTAGTAGATCCGTGTGTGTCAGCACCCAGCCAACCTCATCTGGCCTCAGAAGCAGAGTGGGGCCTGGTGCATTTGGATGGAAGCCGGTACAGGAGGTTAGTCTGGAAAGTGGGAAAATGATTCCCAGAAGGAGACAGTGGCAACTGCTCCCGTGCTCTTGCCAAGAAGACAATATGGTTGTGAAGTCACTGGGGCTCAAGCTTGACTTGAAGGAGACTTCTCATTCCATAGGTTTCTGTTATTGATACTTACATCCAATATCAACAATTTGATATAAACTGAAATTACAGTGAAAAAAAAAATCTGACAGGCTGATAATCATTATGAATATAATTTCCAGTGAAAAATTAAAGTTCAGGGACATCCACAGGCAGTGGGGAAATGACAAAAGTAGTGATGCAAACTCTGGCCATTTTGCACACATGCACAGACAGTGGTGAAATTCAGCCGGTTCTATTTGGCTTGGGCAAACCGGTAGCACTAGTGGCAGGAGGCTCCGCCCACCTGCCCGGACATCATCAAGTCCCGTTTTTGACCCTCTGTGCATGTGCAGAAGGCATGCATGGAGGAAGTGCGCGCACTCACATTTGCGAACCGGTAGCAAAGGTAAGTGAATTTCACCCCTGCGCACAGACATAAGGGGCAAAGGGGCTTGCGATGCAACAAGGTGATGCTGCTTTATCATTTGGCCAAAGCATTGGATTCTGTGGGCCTTTTGCCAGAGTAGGAAAAAAGTTGGGCTATGAGGCTAATTATACCATTGAGTAGGTTATTACCTAATTTGGACGGATGTGCTCTGTGTTTGTGCTTATATTTGTGGGAAGTATTGGAAGCCATAGCAAGCTGTGTTCCTAAATTGCAGCACGTAATCTGCCCTCCAACTATCTCCAAAGTTGAAACATTCATGTGTGTAAATCTAGATCATTTCCCTCCTAGAACCCCTTAGGGCCATGATGGCGAACCTATGGCACGCGTGCCAGAGGTGGCACGCAGCACCTTCTCTGTGGGAACGCAAGCCATTGCCCCAGTTAGGCTCCGCCCCACATGCCTGCACACCTCCTGCCAGCCAGCTGGTCTTTGGGTCTCTGCACGCACATGCACGGGGGGTGGGGCGCGTGCAGGGGCACTCGCGCTTTGGGCACTTGCTCCGGAAAAGGTTAGCCATCACTGCCTGAGGGTGACGCCATCTGGTCTCCCTCAAGCATTAGAATAATGGAATCAGACACTTATAGCTACAGTGAAAAAAGAAGGATGCAGAGGATCCAGATTTTGGCAAGGGAGAAAGGCCAATGGCTGGGAAACATTTAAGTCCTCCATTCAGACCAATGGTAAAAAGTTGTACATCTTTCATCAGCTCTTGAAGACATCCTAAAGGGACAGTTTTTCTCATGTGATGAGAGAACCTAGGGCAGTAGATGGTACTGGTTGTAATGTATGTATTTGTTGCTCTGTGTGGAATTAGCTGTCTTATGGCTCCTACTAGGTCTTCCTGTCTAACCTGCACTATTTTATAAGCTGCAACATTTGCTTTTTTTTAGTAATCAACACAGACATATGCATACATGGCTATGCACCCACACACACATGCACACACATGTGCCCCAAAAGCATAAAAATGGCATAATTTATTTCAGGTACAGAATTAGGGGTTGGGATTAATTTATTATGTGACTGTTCTGCTTCATTCATGGAATTCTAACCTTCAAATGGATTGCTTTTTTCATTTCTTCCTTTTCTTCTTTCCACACACAAAAAAATCATTTGGGATAAAAACTCCACATAAGGGTCTCTTTTGACTGATAAGGCTAGAAGCCATATATCTGGAAATATCCCTCACTGCTGAATTTTGATTGCTGCTGCTATGTTGCAAAAGGCTAAAAAGTTTTGCAAAATCATTTTGGACTAGTCTTAATACTTATAGCAGTCTTAATGTGTCTTTAAAAAATGATAGATCCAATCAAAGGAATGGAAATTCCAAATATTTTATTTAGGAAGACTTCCTGGTTTATGTTTGATCAGGTGTTTGCAGTTGAATTTTCTGGTGGGATCCTTTGCTATCCAACTTTGGAAGCTCCAAATGATCTACTTATGAGATCATTATCAAATACTCCTAAAACTTTGTTTATTTTTAGGCACAGATTTTTCAGGTTTCTTTTGCTTAGTCTAAATAAGACAATTCCAGAATGGTGGCTGCTGTAGCAGAAGCACTGGCAGTTTTTAAATGGATCAACACAAAAATTGAAGCAGCAGATTCCAAGAAAGGCATTTTGCACTTACAAGTTTATCATTAGCCTTGGGACAATTTGTATCAGCAGCTTGAATAACTACAGATTAATCATTTCACAAGTGATCAATACTAGACAGCTTACTGTATTATATAACGTAAGGTAAATAGTTCAGCATGTTTGCTAGCTTGTCTAGCTTACTTAAACATATGTTTAAGCAAAAGTCCTGACCTGCCACATTAAAAATAAATAACATCCACTATATTACAGTTTAGATGGCAATAAATAGAAATTGTGTAGATGATCAAGGAAACTGGTCTCCCTCTATTTTTTCAAGCTTTGTTGCTTGGCCTTTTTAATCAACCATAATATGAGCTTCCTGCTTAGCCATTCAAGTTCACAGCCACATGTCATGCTCTCCCATATTTAATCATTATGATGAATGGCCATTTAGTCCATCAAATTGGACCCTTTTCCCTTGGGAGGACCTCATAATTAAAAGAATTCATGATGGGTGGCTATTCATCTACATCCAATAAAGGGAGGCTTACCATCATCCTTGATCTCTGGGTTCCACTATTGAATATTTTATCATTGGACATTTTCCCACTTAGTGGAAATGTAGACTGTTGGAAATGTAGACTGTTTCTCTGTGCACAAAAGAGTTCTCAAGTATGTAATATAATTATCATTTTAATATTGTTTGATAGTTTGATAGATTTTTAAATTATAGCAAAAAGGTCTCCAAGGAATGGTCTTGGTACCTTCTGCTGTTCTAGCAGAAATGTAGTTTGGTGTTCTACTGATTGCTACTTAGGTACTGAATCTAAAATGTTTCATTGAAACCTAGCCTGAGAGATTTGTCTTTCTAGGTTTTTGTTCCTGAGAAAATTTGCATTCTCTTTATGTCTGTTAAACTTTAAGCTCTTCATTAGCTGGCTATTTCAACAGGAAACTGGAAAACCCAGGCTGTCCTACAGTGTAGTGGAGTAATCTTCTGATATATCAGTTCAACACTGAGATATGCCAAAAATGATTTTTAATGATGTGGGCCAAAATCTGTAACCACTAAGACAACATCAGCTCAGTCATCCCAAAGAATGTATATCGCATTAAACACTTTCCTGATCTGACAAGTCAGGACCCAAGTCAGGGCTATGTTTTGATGCATTGTCTGAGTTCCCAAACCTCATAATGCTACAATTTGTTTTTCAGGACCTCACTGAAGGGAAATTCCAGTTGTCCAAACAGTCATCTTGACAAAGAGATATATGTTACGGGAGCAATGCTATGCACCTTTTCAAAGCAATGTTACAACACCATATGCTTCAACATTTCATTTTAGAACAATTTGAGAAGAAAGTTGAAAGACTCTGTGCAAAACAAAAAAAATTGCTCATCATTTTTGCCCCCTTTACTCTCCTAATTGTACCATCTCTTTTCTTCCATTATCCACCTCAAGCATAGCAGAACAAGCACATGAATTCCTTTCAAGTTATTTGCCATTAAGACACAATAACACAGGCTTCTAACTATATATGCTACATAATTTTTGGTAAAAGGAATCTACACAAGTTTCTATAAGTTGCACAGTTCAGCCATTAAATGTTGACATTCAGATAATTTCCATCCATTTCTTCAACCCTTGTAGCACTGTTGTTATAATGAGGATTCCCCAATTACAGTTTTGGAATAATTGTAAAAATAGGATCCCATTTAGATGTACAGGTAAGAAGAAATACACTGTATCACATGGTATAACATGTAATGAGGCTAATTTAGGAAGTATCCAGATTTTAAATCTTTCTATACAGAAATTTATTAGGAAAACAGTGACAAGCTTCTACAGCTAGTTCAGACATCCCTTTATTTTAAAACAATCCTATAAGTGTTAGAAACATTTTAAAAAAACTTTAGTGGTAGAACCACTCAGAGTAGGATGCTGTAAGAGACTCTGTAAGGCCCTCTCAGAGGACATAATGTGGGTTTTTAATCCCATGGATATGCTAGTACCCACTATCTGAGCCAGTCCTCAGGTTGTACACATTGTGTGTGTGTGCGTGTGTGCGTGTGTGTTTGTGTGTGTGTAGGGGGGAGTATATAGGCATGTAGGAGAAGTGAGACCTGCCTTCTTTTCTACCCTGCCTCCTATGGAATACGAATGTACTTTCCCACTTTCAGAAAACTGAAGCAAGGGAATCTACCGGTGCTGCCTTTGCCGGCGGATGGGGATGCTAAGGAGGAGGCGGAGGGGAGGACTCGCAGCAGGAGGGAAGTTGACTTTTCTTTATACATACAGGTTTTTTTCCATGCAGAGTTTAAATCATGCCTGATAAAAGGAGTTTCGTGGCTGTTTCAGTTCTTCCAAACCTCCTGGCTTCCTCCCAATTAAATGAGGTTTGTCAAAGCCACAGGGCTCTGCTGCTGCCTGAGAGGCAGACAAGCATTTCCTGCAGTGACATCTGAAATCCCCGAAGGAGGAGATGAAAGTGCTCCTGCCAAAAGGCAAGAAAGGAAGGAACAAGAGAGGGTGTGGAAAAAAAAGGTAGGGAGAGAGAAAGAAAGGCAGAAGGGGAAAGGTAGGGAAGGGACAGAAGTGACAGAATGGCCCACCACACATTGCTCTCTTGGACAAGGCTGATTGTTTCCATAGGAGGAAAGTATTCCTGGTCCTGTCCACATCAGTCTGTGAGCGGGCCTCTCCAATGGCTGCCAGTGGGGCCTCCTTGGACAGGAAGATGGATGATCTTATCATGGCAACCAATCTATTGAGTAGTAAATCAAAATCACCAAGACAGAAATATTGTTCTAAGCAGGGGTGAAATGCTCCCAGTTCGGACTGGATCGCCCGATCAGGTAGCGATGGAGGTGGGTGATTCGGAGAACTGGTAGCAAAAGTCCCTGCCCCTCCCCATTGCCCAGCTGAGCCGCATAATCATCAGAGGCTTTTTTTTTTATTTTTAAAAGCATTTTTTCTACAACCTCTTTGGCCGAAAAAATGCTTTTAAAAGTAAAAAAA
>JANHZT010001330.1:6437-16580 GCA_032468215.1 Stegonotus admiraltiensis
CAAAGGTACCGTATTTTTCAGGGTATAAGACACATTTTACCCCACAAAAGGGGGTGAAAATTTAGGTGTGTCTTATACACCAAATGTAGCCCTGCCCACTCACTGGCCCTCATCCTTTGGTCTGTGCCTCACAGCAGTTACCTCCTTGCAAGTAAACAGCAAGAAAAAACAGCTCCTTTCAGCTTCAGCATGGTTAATTAGCACAAGTTGATTAGACCCAATGAAGATAGCCAGTTCTTTTGCTATCATTTGCAAATGATGAAAAAAAAGAAAGAACACTGGACCACATTTTGAAACGGAGGGAATGGAATGAAGGAGATTTGAGATTAAAACATACCCTGAAGAAACTGGGAGGAGCAGTATCACTGACTTGTCCAAAAAAACAAGTAAATGTATCATTTGGGAAATAAGCAGGCAGGCAAATATTCTGTATACACTGCATTGTTAACTACATTTAAATAAAATATTTTCACAGCTTACCTTACGACACTTGACAAGGTGGTAGGGGAACCTACAAGCCCTGATTTGGTGATTTTTGTCATAGGGGCACTGCATTAGTTTTTCTGGATCCAAAGCATCTATTAGAAAAGAACATTGAAGGTCTAATGAGTATCCCACAAGTACTCTTCTAAATGCAATGCAAAAACACACCAAAGCATTGGAATTAATCAGATAGGTAAGAAAAGCTATCAGTTCTTAGTATTCCATAACCACAAAATTACTTCAAGTTTGCTGGCTAATTAAATTCACTCAGAAGGTTTAGGCGATTAGGGTACTAAACAAAGAAATGTAGTCAGTAGTGCAAGACAATGCAGCAGATGTTAATGAGCACATTTATGAAATGAAGAGAAAGCTGCTGAAAATCTGTATCCCTGAAGCTACTCAATTAGACAGTCCAATTAAAAGAGTTATTCAAGAAAATTGAAGAGTTGCTGCTCACGGTCCCCACTGGCCTTATAAGATAAGTGGCATTCGTCTGAACCAAGATGGGGTCGTCATTGTGTTAGGCTACACCTTTCTGCTTTCAATTCAGAGACCACAACAACACACAGCTACAGGGAAAAAAATCTGAGGACTATATTATTAAAATCTCAAGTGATCTATAAAAAAACCCCTGAATCTTTGATAGCAGACTGTTCTCATTCTTTTTTCTTTTCTTCAATAGGGGTATTTCTAATGAGATGCTATGTGAAAACTGTTTTCTTCCATCAGTGTAAAAGATTACATTTAACAACATAGCATATGTGAGATGTTCTTGGATTATACAACTAAAGTACAATTCAATATACTTATGCTCCATCTAGAAACAATTCAAAGATCACCATCCCAAGAGTAGCAAAATCATGTCTACTTGATAAATTTTGAAGACAGGGGTGTCAAACTGGTGGCCCGTGGGTCAGATGCGTCACACACAGGCCACACCCACCCGAGCTCTGTGAAGGGAAAAAATGTGATACATCATGTGATGGCAACATGACACGGCGAATTTAACACCCATATTTTAAGAGATGTGATCAACGGCTGAAAGCACTAGATACTTTCAAACAAAGGAATCAAATTCCTATAATATGCTTATTACTAGTAAACTAACTAAATCAGCCTAGTCATTCTTCTGGCAACTGACTTACCCCATCCAATGGAAATGCACTTTTTTCAATATCTTGGCAAAATTGAAAAATGACATTTTCAAAGTCCTACTACTTGCCATAAAGGAGACTGTCACTTGGTTTTCTACCCTCAGCAAGGAAAAAAAGGTCTAAAAACCTGTAGTGCCCTGATTAGGGTTGGGACTAATCTTTTTATTCCAAATTCCCGGATGGCAACTATGGGTGTAGAGGGGAACAGACTACCTACAAGAAGCCCCATCGTAAGCCTTCATGTGTTTCAAATGCTGGCTGGGAAGGATGACCTTACCAGGTCATATTAACGCTTTTATTCCATATATATGACGTGGCTGTCTTGGGGAAATAGTATCACCCCACAGTTATTTGGGAGCAAACTGAATTGATAACCACCCTCTCACTTACTGACCGGGTTAGTGAGTTCACACAGCACATTAGATTGTCTTCATGTAATGAAACATGTTGTAGAAAGAAGGCCTGAATATGACATTCTCCTGACTCTGGGGTTGGATTCTTTGGGAGGACAAATAATTTCGATAACTCGCAGCATGTTTAAGCAAATCACATTCAACTGAGCTCCAGCATTTCCCCCAATGTGAAGTTTACAAGTGGAAGTCACAAAAGTACAATTTCCCTGGACTTTCGAGTGCTCAGGATACCTTAGAAATGGAAAGCAGATTTTCTTTTAAGCTTTAAGTTGGACAGGATGTTAGACTCATTAGAGATAGTCCTCGACTTACAAACTACAACTAAGCCCAAAATTTCCATTGCTAAGCAGGACAGTTGTTAAATGAGCTGTGCCCCCTTTTACGACTTTTGCCAGAGTTAAGCGAATCACTGCTGTTAAGTGAAACATGCTGTGGTTAACCGAATCCGGTTTCCCCCATTGACTTTGCTTGTCAGAAGCCAACAGCCCTGGGACAGTGCAACAGTCAAATACATGCCAGTTGCCAAGTGCCTGAATTTTGATCAGGTGACCATCAGGATGCTGTGACAGTGATAAGTGTGAAAACTGGTCCTAAATTACTTTTCTCAGTGCCACTTTGTAAGGACACTAAACAAATGGCTGCAAGTCGAGGACCAACTGAGCTGTAATTGCAGAGGTGCTTGATGGAACTCAGTAGCTCAGTGACCTACAGAGATGATTCCAGACTGCTCAACCAGGTCAAACAAAGCTGGGAGATTACTGTACGTCTGAAAAGCTGTCAACACCACAGAGATGCAATACAAAGAAGATGAACAGTAATACTAGTAGATTTGTGCACTCTAGTCCTATTCTCAACCAATGACAACGGAACAGGGAATTGTGCTTGGTGTTCTTCTGCGTTTTAGAACTGCACAAGGTCAGGGATAAAATATTTTCCCCTTGTCCTTTTCTAGTAGGATAGAGTAGGACAGAACTCTGCTCAATGCAAACATTTGACTGCAAGACCAACCACACAATGTGTGAGCCTTTGTCACCCAATTTTAATTACTTTGATTCCTCCCTCCTCTGGAATATGTAACATGTCTTCTTTTTCCCTTAATCTCCACGTTGCCCAAAGGTGATTATCAAGGTCCCAGGTGGCAACTAAGTTTAAAAAGTAAAAACACATAGTATTTATTCATGTACATATAGTCCACATTTAGCTGCTATTTTTATTAATTTATCTTACCATAGCTGTCTTCTGTATTCATTGTTTGGGAAATGATAAACGCCTGCCGAAAACTATGATAACGCTGCTGTTAGGACTCAGAGTCTTCCAAACAGTAGACACTAAGATATAATGAAAATTTCAATTAATACTTTTTATGGTTCATACAGCTGTTACACATATAATAGTTGTCAGAAAAGCTGAGTGGGAGGCAATAACAAAGAATTTATGAGAAACTTTGAGTAATCCAGCAAAGGCTGACTATTACAGATATCTCTATACTTTCTAAATGGGCACTTACCTGAACTATTGAAAACCGTGAAAAGGTTTCTGCTATGTAAATTCTAAGAACAAATTTCCTTCCCTATAATCTTTTGCTGTTTTGAAAAAAAATGATTGAAAAAAGATTACAGCCAGAAACATGCTCCCTATTTTTGTAAAGTAATTTATTATCATTTCCTTTATGCAGGCTGTATCATCTTTGAAAACTGTAGGCTGCTATTTGTGTTAAAATCTGGCAAACTGGTACCTATGGGCCATAACTCAGTGTTTCTGCTTCATTAAATATCCTTAATTCTTAGAGATAAAATGGTTCAATTTGTGGAAAAGTGCCAAACCCTGTAAGATTTTTGTATTCCCATTTTAAGTCTTGAGCGTGTTAAGAATGCCAAAAACCTGTGAGATTTGCAGATAACTTAAGATTTCAACCATTACAAAATAATATCACAGACTGCAAACAATGGCATGTTAAAGTAGCAACAATGGTGCATTGGAATATCATCTGCCTGCAAGCAATAACTGGTGGCACCACAAAATATACACAATAGAAAATCTAGAAGTTAAAGTGCTCAAGATTTTATAATTAAAACAGACAAGCACCTGCTAAATAACACCCCAGACTTAACAAAAGTCTGAACAGTAGGTAGTGGCAGTATTTGGAGACACAAAGTAAAAGAGAAAATTAGATCTGCAAATAGAAGTGGGACAACTGTGGCAAAAGATAGTACCAATAATGATAGGTGCCTTGGATTCAATCCCAAAAACATCAGAGGCACCACTTGAACACCATCAGCATTGGCAAAATCACCATCAGTCAATTGCAAAAGCCAGTTTTAGTTGGAAGAGCTTTCATCATATGATGATACCTTTAACACCACCAAACAACATCTATCCCAGATCCTTGGGAAGGACTTGATAGGTGGGTAAATATGCTAACTCCAGTCTAAACAACCGGCTGACTGTGCAACAAACCATAACAATAAAGAGAGAAATATACACCAAGGGAAAAAATAAGGCACTATTGTCCCTTAGTGCACAGCCAGCAATAAGTGGTTCCTTAATTAGTTTTACAACCTCTTAGGTCGAAAAAATGTTTTTAAAAGTAAAAAAAGCCTCTGATGATCGTGCGGCTCAGCTGGGATTGTCAGAAGCTTTTAAAAGCATTTTCTCTATAAGCTCTTTGGCCGAAGAAGTTGTAGGAAAAAAATGATTTTAAAAGCCTCTGGCGACCCCAGCTGAGTTGCTTGATCGTCGGAAGCTTTTAAAAACATTTTTTTGCAACCTCTTAAGGTTGTAGAAAAAATGCTTTTAAAGGTAAAAAAAAAAGTTGGCCATGTCCCACCCAGTCACATTACCCCCCACCAAGCCACGCCCACAGAACCGGTAGTAAAAATTTTAGAACCCACCCGTGGAATACATCTAGAAGTACTCTTTGGGTAGCAGAACATTTTGGATAAAATGAAGTAATCTCTAGATTGAGAATATCAACAAAGTCGGAAAGGGTACAAGGCTCAAGACAGAAATAAGTCATTTCTTAAGTTATCATTGTTACTGTTATTCACATAAATACAAAAAATAAGGCACAAAAAGATCAGAGTTTTCAAAAGAATTCAGAAAACTTTTTAATTTTGTTTGAATTTCTATCTCGTTTTCAGCACAACCAGGATGAGTTATACGGTATGCAAAAAAGAAAACTCTAAGCTGAAACAAACTGACTGTTTAACTAGTAAGAAGACAATAGATAGATAATGAAGAATATTTGACTAACAGCTCTCAATACATTTCAATATAGCCCTTTTACTTCAAAGATGCTACAGTGAGCTCTTTAAAACATGACTACAACAGCAATTGACATGTGGCTTCTTTCTGGTGTATGCTCTACTGACAGTTGTAGTTGACTTCACTTTCTCATGACATTCTGGACTGGGCTCAATTTACACCTTGTAGTATATAGTTAAAGCTTGGTTATCATAGTTTCTTATATTTGCACACACACCTTGTTTCAGTTCGCATGCCATTTAAAAAATTATCCTCCTAGGAACATTGCTTCAGTATTTGCTAATTCAATGTTCACAGCAATTTTAGAGAATTTCTATGAATAACAAGAATGGGCTGTATTAATAGATCCTTTTCATAGAACAGCAGTCATGTGAAAAATATAAGTATGTCCATGTAAAGGGTTTTTTTTTTCTTTTACAAAATGTGGGCATATTAGCATTTTATCGTCATTAAAGGTAAGTAACTGAGTAAAAATTGACTTTGCAATTATTTATTCAACAAAAAACTAAAAACTAGTCACTTGACTCTAATACCTGGTTTTGCCCTTTGACAAAAAACTCAATAGGCATTTCTTATAACTATCTACCAGTCTCCTTTTCCACTTCTCCATGAAGACTTTTTTCAGCTGTGCAATGTTTTCAGAGGTTTCTTGCACGCACAGACTGTTTTTAAATCACCCCACAATATCTTGATGGGATTTAGATCTGGGGTTTGTTTTGGCCATTCCAAAAGCATTTTTTTCTCCCTTCCAACTATCCCTTAATGGATCTACTGGAAAGCTTAAGGTCATTGCCGTGTTGCAAGGTCCACTTTCAGCTGAGCTTCAATTTTCTGACAGATGATCTCACACTACCTTCAAGCACCCTCTGTGTCAGTGTGCGCAGTGTGATTGCTAGTTTGAGACAACCCAGGAGCAAAATACAGTACAGAGAGGTTTGGAGAACTACAATGGAGAAAGAACATGAGGAGAGACTGCCCTCACAGGATCTCTCTTGTACAGACAGCCTCTTAAAGTGATAACCTTGCTGACTCATTCTCTTTGCATCATCTCAGTTTACAGCCTTACAACAGCTGGTCAGCTATTAAATCATCATTACCTTAGCACTCTGGTACAATGAAGAATTCAAAGTGGATTCTATGATACTGAGCTGCCCAGACTCCGAGGTAGCAAACTGGGCCCAAATCATAACATTTCCACTACCATGCTTTGCAGGTGGCATCAGGTTCTTCAGGTGAAATGGAGTCTTTGACGTTCATCAAAAATATCTTCTGATACTGTGGCAGAACTCTATCTTTGCCTCAACTTTTCAGAGCATATTGTTGAAGAAATCCTGGTCTCTGTCTAGGACAGTGTCTACAACCAAATTTAAGTCTTGCCCTGTTCTTCCTGGAGGGCAAATACTTCCTCCTGGCACACACCCCATGCAGAATTAATTTGTGCAGCTTCCTTTTAATAGACAAATGCACTTTGGCATTAATAGTGGTGAGAATCACCTGTAAATCACATGATAAAGGTCTGTGATCCTAAGAGACTTTCAGCATCTTGCATTCTGATATGGGACTGAACTTACTGGGACGGCCTGGCATAGACAAGTTGGCAGATGTGTGAAGTTTTCAGTATTTGTAGATGACCTTCCAGACATGAAATGATTTATGCCCAATTGTTTGGTGATCTTTTAACATCCCTTTCTAGACTAATTAGGCATCTATAACCTTCTTTCTGAATGCCTCAGGGAATTCTTTAGATCCAAGCAAGGTGACTCCACACACACTTCAACAATAAAGAGTAAATGCTTAAGATGCTAGGCTAGAAACTAGGAATTCAAATTCTGCCTTAGCTATGAAAACCAACAGGGTAACCTTGGGCCAGTCACTCTCTCTCTCAGCCCAACTCACCTCACAGGGTGGTTGTTGTGTGAAAAATAGGAGGGGGAGGTATGTTGGATATGTTTGCCATCTTGGGTTATTTGTAAAAATAATAGATTGAAAATAAATAGAAAGTTTGAGGTTTAAATAAGAAGTCTCACCCACTTCCTAATTATGTTCTAATCATTTACACCTGATCTGATGTACTTGACTCTAATCATAGTTACTTGAGATAGTGATAAATGTAGGAATGTACTTGTTTTTCACATGTAAAAATTGCATTTAGATTTAAGTTATATAACAGATTATCAAATGTAAATGGTACATATTTGTTACTGTTTATCTCCTTTATCAATATTGTTGAAATAAAGATGAGATAGCTGTATGTTGAAAAAAGCTGAAAGTCTAAAATTTCAATAGGGTGACCTTACTTATTCATATGATTGGGCAGTTTGAATAGAGGAATACACTTTCCCCTTCCAGGAATAAAATGCTAATCACATGTATTTTCCTAAAGTTTCTTTAGTTTTACATAAATATAGACAAAAATATTTTTTCCAAGTCTTGCCATTATTCAAAATATATAGAATACTATACTTGATGAAAAAAATAGCATTTTAGTATCAGCTTGCAAACTGAGTCTATTTAATTAATAAATCTAAAACTTTAAAGACAGCACTATTCATGTTCTTGCTCGTTTAAATATTTTAGCATTTATAAAAGTATCTTATTAATCTTTATAAAAAACCAAATCAATAATAACCCTCTAGAGCAAAGCATGTATTTCAGCTTGTCCTAAGAGCATTTGAAACAATTACAGGATATCTGTTATAATTCTTATCATCGAAATCCAATAAAATGATAGTAACCTGCTTTCCAAGTGATAATACAGATAAAATAGACAAAATATTTCCTGGATAAAACTGAGAAAGATGTCTACAGCTCCTAAAATAACCTTCCTAGTAAACAAAAAGCTAAATTATAAAGTCACTTGAACAGAGGTATTATCTGACAAATAACCTAAACAATAGATCTCCCAACATTGATTACACCAGCTCAGAGAACTGAACTTGGAGAAAGACCACCAAAAAATTTACTATCAGAATAGCTCTTTAGATAAGAACCAGATTTAACTACAGGTAGTCCTCAACTTACAATTCAGTCCAAAATTTCTGTTAAATGAGACATTTGTTAATGAGTTTTGCCCCATGTTATGATCTTTTTTGCCTCCATTATTAAGTGAATCACTGCAGTTGATAAGTTAGTAATCTGGTTGTTAAGTAAATCTGGCTTCCCCATTGACTCTGCTTGTCAGATCTTCACAAAAGGGGTATCACATGACCTTGAGACCCAGCAACAGTCATAAATAAGAACCAGTTGCCAAGCATCTAAATTTTGATAACGTGACCATGGGGGATGTTGCAAAGGTTGTAACGGTGTGAAAAAAGGTCGTAAGTCACATTTTTCAGTGCCGTTCTAACTTTGAATGGCCACTAAATGAACTGTTAAGTCAAGGACTACCTGTACTCTTCAACTCATACAAGCAGTAGAGGAAAAAGACGGAAGGCAGGAAGAAGAAAATCAGGAAATCCTATAAGACACACATAGGCCAGATGTTAAGGATGCTGCAACTATGCATGGTTTCCATTTGAAATTTTGAGAGCCAGGGTGAAAGGAGGAAGAGAATATTACAGAAGTAGATAAATTGCTGGTCCTGATGACATGAAACCCTGACTATCACAATTATGAGAGATACTGCTGGTCTTAATATAGCAAGGGCCATCGCTAAGACACTCTGAAACCAGGCTCCTTAAGGAAAGATGCTGCTCCTAGAATAGCTCTTTAGATAAGAATCAGATTGAACTACAGGTAGTCCTCAACTTACGACAATTCAGTCCAAAATTTCTGTTAAATTGTTGTTGCAGGGTGGTTATTGTGAAGAGAAATGGAAGCGAATGGTTCGCACACTGCTTAGCGCTCTTGGAGAAAAAGGGGGTTAGAAGCCTAATAAGTAAACAAGTAACAAAAGAGAGGCGGGACAAGACTGGGATCCATAGTCTTCCCCTCTTTCCTACATCACCCTGAGCTTTATTATTTATTTATTTTTATTCAGATAGCCACCATGTTCCTTTTTTCGCAAATCATCTTGAGCCGATTTTTAATTAATTAATGTGTTTATGTCAGGAGAATGCAGTAGGTAACCAGTACCCATCTTGCAAACTGTATTGAACAGAAGAGAGATTAGCCAGTATAACTGATAGAAGGTTCCAGCATTGCTGGCTAATCTATATTAGGCATAAGGCCTTTTATTAGAGCTTCGGAAGAAAGCTTGAAGGTAAGACGGCTTCTTGCTATTGTAATGCTTAAATACTTTCAGCACCGATGTTTTCCCAAGTTTTTCAACCTTATAGAACCGTTGAGTCCAAATGAATTTGTTGTAACGCGCCTTTCCCTCCTTCTACAGAAATACGCCCTACGCTATTTTACAGACTACTTATTTTACAGACCCGAAACCGACATGTATTGCCTTAACTTCACAAAAAATAAAATAAATAAAAAAAGCTTTAGCCTCTTAACGCGGGATCAATGGGTAAAATGCTCGGCGGGAGAAAAAAATTAATAAATCTCAAGAGAGCCCTGGAAATTAATAAATGGCGGCCCTGCCTTTTGGAAAACACCACCCACAGTATCAGAGCGGGAGAGAGAGACAGGACGAGAAGCGAAACCCTCGAAACCACGTAAAGGATCCGTTACCTACAAAACGCGCAGCTGGGAGTCACATGCGAAAAGAACCTTAGCCCGCCAACGTGCCTTTTGGGCGCATGCGCACGGCCTCACTTCCGCCCGCTCTTTTTTCCTCTCTCTGTGTACTCCATAGGTCTTCAAACTTGGCCGCTTTAAGATTTGTGGACTTCAACTCCCAGAATTCTCCAGCCATCTATGCTATGCTACCTATGCTGGCT
>JANHZT010001330.1:27109-40404 GCA_032468215.1 Stegonotus admiraltiensis
AAGTATTTGTGGATTAATGTTCTGCCATGGTAGTCCTAAAATTGTAATAAAAGGGAGTCTTTTGGACTGGGGTAGGGGTGCCTTCCCACAAGGCGCCTTCCCACCAAAGGGCCTTCCCACGAACCATCATCCTGCCTACGCGTCGTTCTTTCATCGCAGCAACACAGGCAGCTGGCAGCTAAGTGCTACTTTAACAGCACTTTAACTGTTTAGCCTGCTGTGCCATCAAGGCTCCTTATTACATAGGACCTATTATTACATAGGTCTTCTACACCACAAAACATACACCCCTTTGACATAAAAAGTTGATTGTCCCAGATTTAAGAAACGTTATTGACCTTGCATCATTTGTGAAACCATTTTGATGCTGAATTAGCAGGTGAAATAACAGGCAAAGCAGTTATTTTGTTGACTCACCTCTTCCCAAAAACAAAAAGAGGAGCAGGACATTTATCAGCATCTTTAGAAAAAAAAAAGAAAAGTAGATGCTGTTAGATGCTGTTTGCATAATTACATAGCTGGGAAGCTCTCTCGGGTTTTGCACGAAGTGCTCAAGTTGATAAGACATGAACGACATACTCTCACGGGTTAGTTACACTTAATGGCACTGTTAAAATTAGTTTGCCAAAAAAATCAAAAGCATTCTAGATACAAACACAAAAATATTGTTTGGATCCTACCCATTGGTTCAGAATCTAAGAAGCAGGGATAGCCTAAGCAAAAAATAATAGGAAGGGAAGACAGCGAGTATAATACTCAAGCTCCAGTCAGGAAACAGATGGGGGTGGAGTTGTTTGATCAGTTTCATTAAGTCTCAGGTCTGCTTAAGCTCTTTCTTAAACCATTGTTCTTATATCAGTGATGAGTGACCTTGCTCTTCTTCCCATCATCTAGGGCAGCACCCCTGCATGCCGTTTTGAACATTTTTCTCATCAAAGGACAACACTAAACTTCATAGAGCATCCCAGACAAACAGGTAAAGGATGTTCTCAAGTTTTCATATTATCTAAATCTAAATTTGTCTCGATGGTTGCAATTTAAAAGTGGAAAAAGACCTCTTGGCCTAAATCGGCAGGAACACCTAATCGTTTCGAGAAAGAGATCTTAAAATCAGGTTCCTTAAATCTGTTTTAAGCTGGGGTTTCCAAGAGGGAAGGAGTTACTGCTTTGTCATTAAAAAAATGTGTTCAGTTCAATTATAATGTGTTTCAATTTGGAAAAAATTGTGCACAGTTGTGGTGCTGCATTCTGGAAATAAAAACTCACCAGCTTCCCAGTCCTCCTGTGAAGGTGGGCATTGCGCGCCAGTTTCCTCTTTGATTCCCATGTTTAGATTGGAAGCCCCTGCAAGCAAAACGTTCAGAAACAGTTATGAACAGTGATATTGATATCGAACAGTTATGAACAGTTATGCAGAGTGATAATTTAGTTCCCGGGCTGAGCGTGTCTCTTTACGACATTAGAGCTCATGTTTGTGAATTCACATAATGAGATATTGAAATTCAAAGCAACTCTGCTGCAAGGCAGAGCAAAGGGTAAGGTCCCGGTCTCTGATAACAGATCAGATCTGATAACCAGTATATTTATTAGCTTTTAAAAACAAGCTCTTGAAATACATAATTTCGCATAGGCTTTTAACTGCAGACTACAGTTGTTAATTTTAATGATTTTACATTTGCTTTACTCGCTTTTAAGTGTCATGAAATGTTGATTTTAAATGTACGATTCATTTTAAACTGCCAGGAGACTTTGGTAGCTGCTCTATCAGGTTAAATGAATAAAAATAGAAAAGGGGTTGCTTTGTGAGGAGGAACTTGCTTTGGCATCAAATATGAAAATTAATGGAAGCTCTCCATTGTCTCAGGTGAGATCCCTTCTTAAATACAAAAACATTTGATTATTTACTGAGAGAGGAAAGGGGAACAGAAGAACAGCTTCTACTTTGTACAACAGATAATTTCAGACACATCTAAGTCAGGCAGTCAACCTGGGAATTGGACCATTAAATCTTCTTCCAGGAACAAAGGTTCAGTACTGCCCACTTTATTGCTTCATGTCCAGGTTTAAATGTGGGGGAAAATATGTTAATTGCATATCTTTTTTACTTCTGTTTGGAGGAACAAAGTATAAAATATTCCTAAATTTCATTCCATAAAATCAAAGAACAAAGGGGAATCACACCCCTTTCCAGAACATTCCTGTACTTACTCTGCTTCATAATAGTGTATTTTGTATTCTTTGCCCAGGAAAATTTAATTTTATGGCATGTACAGAAATATAGAAAGTGGTCATCTTTCTCTGTTTGAAAAGTTCATCGAACCTCCCATGCCTCCTTGTAGACTCCCATATAATACCAAGGTTTATATGTAGCTATTGTAATCTTCCTTCGCTTATATGTCAGTCATGATAGCTTTTCACTTTGATCTTACTCGTGATGTCTAATTTTTTAAAAGAATGGATTCATGATCATTTAAAAAAAATACTTTTCATACCTGCATTGCTCATTATAAATTCATTTCTTCTCTTTGCACCTTTTTTATAACCCATTTGAATATTCAGTATATAGTCTAGGCCAATGATGGCTAACTTTTTTGCCATCACGTGCCAAAAGCGGGGGAAGTGTGGTGGGGTCACACACATGTGTGCCCACATCCATAATTCTATGCGCCCTGCCACCCCCACCCCCCACGCCCTCCGCTTTTGGCATGCGATGGCATGGTGGGCCCACTAGGCCCATTTTTTTGCCCTCCGCAGGCTCCAGAGCCTTTCTAGGAGCCTGGGGAGGGCAAAAACGGCCTTCCCCACACACCCCAGAGGCCCTCTGGCAGCCGGAAACAGTGTGATAACTGACTTCTGGTGGGCCCAGAAGGGCCGAAATTCAGCTAGCTGGCACACGCATGAGTGACAGAGCTGAGCTCGCGTGCCCACTGATATGGCTCCGGGTGCCACCTGTGGCACCCGTGCCATAGGTTCACCATCACGGGTCTAGGCAGTGTATTTATTTGGTTGAAATATTTGGGGATGCTGATTTCTGTAGCCAGCATAACTCTCATCTTAATTCACAAATTTTTGTTAACAACATAACCTATTACACCATGCAAGAGTCATAGCGAGCATTCAAGCAGAAAAAAGAATAAAACTCTTACCATTGGACACATCCAGAGCAATTTTATTCTCACAATTTTCAAGGTGGAAATTGAATTGTTCCTTGGGAATTCTATGGCGAGCATTATAGGGGCACGTTGCTAGTTTTTTAGCAATCTTCTCATTGTTCTAGGCAAAAACAAAACCAAACCCAAGAGATGATTATAATGTAGAAATTATGGCTGTCTCCAAAATCCTGTCATCAGTGATACTGCAGGAAATATGTTTTTGAAATATAAAAGATACAGCAGAAAAAGAATTGTCAACTCAGTTTTTTTTTAACCTGGAGGAGCCCTCACGGTGCCACGAATATCTCACGAATGGAAAATTAAGGGATTTAGCAATCTTTTGACACTTAACACAATTTCCTAAGGAGCAATGGCATGTGGAACAGTTCAACATTGGGGACAGCCCATCTGGTTGGAACTTTCGGTAATTAAATGTTTTGAACTTCTCTCTCTCTTTAGTTTTGTCTAGCTTGGCTTTAAATGTCAACACGCATTGCCTATATAGCACATTTCATTTTCTCCTTACCTCCTTGCACTTCACCAAGTGATAAGGGAAACGGCTGGCTCTGATCTGATGGTTTTTGTCATAAGGACACTGAACCAGCCGTTCTGGATCCATGAGAGATGTGCTGGGTGGTTGTGGTCCTAAAGATGATGAAAAATAGGTTATTGAATAGAAAAGTACTATTAAATAGCAAGGTACCCAGATGCATAGGCTAAGACTCAGTAGAAAGCATAACAGATTAAAAAAGAGACCCTTTTTATGCCAATATGTCTAGAACCATTCTCATTCTTAAATTCTAGAAATTTAGAATTTATAGAAACCATGAAACCACGTTGTTCAGCAGCCTGTAACTTATCTTATTATGCTGCCCATTTAAAAAAATACAGGGATGATTGAATACATTCAGGTTTTATTTAGGAAAGTTGTTGCTGCTTCAGTGCTGCCAGGTTGTTGCTGCAGCCACATATTCCTCATTTTGAACATTCAGTGATGTTTACAGGCATTCAATTCCTTACTTCCTACCCCACCTAGTAGTAGCCACTTGCCTACCTGCTGGGAAAGGAAGAGACGTGCAACCTTCCTGGCTGATGCCACCTGCTTCCCTGACCCTTGCGGCTCCTTTTCTGCATCCTATGAACCCTTCCTGATCTGCAGCCTCCCATGAATTTTCCTTGACCTGTACAGCACCTCTTACACACTCTGTGACCCCATCCATGACTGACACTGCATCCATACCTACCCAACCTAGACAACCTCCATGCCCCCTTTCTGACCTCACCTGCTTAGCATCTCCTGTGCACATTTGTGCACTCTTCCTGATCCAAACAGCACCTCTCGGGCACCCCTGTATACCATTTTCGACCCACACTCCTAGGCATCCCCTCGCTCTCTCCCACTTGGCAACAGCCACTTATCTGCCTGCTGGCCTTGTACATGCAACTTATTGTTAGCTTCCTCACTGACTTTCTCCCCGCAAGCTTCCCACAAGCAAAGTTAATTAGGAAGCCAGCAGGAATTCTATGGAAGGAGATATGGAGGAAGGGAAAAAAAATATAACGACAGAATGACAGGGAAAAAAGGAAGGAAGGCAAGAACTGGAAGGAAGAATTTCCAGTGCTTCCTGCCAGTTTCCCATAAGGTCAATGAGAAGGTGGCAGGAAGTCAGAAGTTACTCCCATTTCCACTGCTTTTTTGCCCACTTGTGGTCATTCTGATTTTTGTTTAGATAAGAAAATATCCCCGAAACAATCGGATGGGGCATTGGTGGCAAATGCACTGCTAAAACTCTTGTTCCGTACAACCTTCAACTGTGCATCATGGGGTAACTATTTTTGAACCAAGGTACCTCAAATTGGCTAACTTAGAGAACGTTTTCAAAATCTGGGGCCTATGGGCTCTCATAGGATTTTGAAATTTGGCAAAAGTTTATAAAACATTTTGTGCTGTAAAAATGATCCTAAAACAGTTTATGACATAGTACAAAATGTCATAAAACATTTCCTGTGCTGAGGTTTGACTGTGTTCAGCTTGGGCTATTTTCAAGACAGATGCATCTCTGTATCACAACTTTTCCAGTAAAGGCCGTATATTAGATGATCTATCATTGTTGAAGACATTGAGGAATCTGGTAAGGAACTGATGATGACCCAACAGGGCATGGGCTGTCTAGTGATACCTAAGCCTATTATTAAATGGGTAGTTTACAAACTGCACTGACATGGATTTTAAATAGTTGGCTGAATAAGCCATAATAGGCTAGATTTATATATCATGCTAAACCATGTGATTTGTTTAGCTATGTATTAATCTGACTATATAAATATCGTGTCAAAACTGTTGGGATTGGTTCAGTTGGTTCATTTCTGGTTCACTAAATCAGAAATCAAAGTAGGGTTTATAAAGTATAGTGGCTTTGCTCACGTAGCAAGCTAAACCATGTTTGATATTGGTTTAAATGGCATAGAAATCAGTATCCTCATGTCTTTTTAATTGTTCTCCAAACATATGCAAGTTGAGTAAATTAGAAATTCCCCATTAAATTTTTTCCAAAGCTACTTTTTAAGGGGGTGGGGGTGGGAAAGGCTATGAATTTTCTTGACCATGTGTGCACAATCAGCTAATCTGCAGCTTTTTGGTTAATTAACAGTTGCTCTGGATTCACAGTATCTATCTAGCTATGTTTTTCATAGTTTGAAGCATGAATCAAACAATGTTTAATTCAACTAACTAGATTTAAACAAATTTTACACTAGTAGAACATAAGCCACATCATGGCTTACAAAATATTTGTTACAGTCTGAATTCTTTTTTTAGTATGATGAACACAGCCATTAGGTTCCTTCACAGGTCCAACTCAGACTAGATGTACTTATTTTTTCATTCCGTAATGTGTAACGGGTGTGTTATTTTCTTGTGTTGTAAAAACACAATTTTGTTTTATTCCCCAAACTGGCTTACTACGATTGATGAAACTCAGTCACAAACTTTTACTTAATAATTAAAGCAGTAACAAAAAACAAAAGACTTACTGTGTGTTCCCGCTTTCCAGCTTCTTCCTCCACAGACTGTTAGCTGAATTAAAAAACGAAAAGCTTAAGTTCTCACATGTGAAAGAAAGGAGGGGGCATTTCACATGGCTTTTTATTTATTCAACTTGTATATACCCACCCATCTCAAACAGGTGACACCCTGGCAGACAAAATAATTAAAACAAAACACAAACAAAAAAGGAATTAAATATAAATATCAACCAAGAGATATCTGTTGGTGTCAACATAGCCAGGAAATGTAGCCCTTAATTCCAGACCTGAGCACATAATCACATCTTCAAGGTCAATAGTTAATCTCAGAGAACGTGGCAGAAAAGACATATCATCTGGTCCCCACCAGCCAAATTTCCTTGGCTGGCAGGACCCATAGCATGCCTGCCCTGCAAGACCAGATTGAACGGGTAAAAGCAACTGGAAGAAAGTGGTCCCTCAACCAAATACAACCCCCCAAAGCAGCAGTCTTGCATGTACCAAATAACCAACCTGTGTAGCTCAGTGTTTCACCAGCTGAAGCTTCTGAATGCTCTTCAAGGGCAGGCCTATTTTATAAAGTAGCTGGCCATTAATGGAAACACCTGCCTCTCTCTCTGCTCATTTGCTCTTGTTGCCTTTGTCTTCAGCAGAGCAAAGAGTTGCAGCTAAACAATTGGCTAAATTCAAATGGACACAGGTTTCTCCTAATAGCAGTTGAAATGTAGAGTGAACCAATGGTGGGAAACATGGTGGGAAACTTTCTTGAAGAACTTTCTGACATCATTGTGTCCAAGGAAACCATTGTATTACAAAAGGTGGGGGACTAAAATTGTAGTCACCCTTGTCTATCTTTAAAAAGTATTGTGGGCACTTCAAAAAACATTCATGTAAAGAAGTTTCTCAACTACAGAATAATAGTGATAGTACAAAACTATTATAGATAGCATACTGGTTAATGGTTTTAACTAGTTCCTTTCTCACTAAAAACTTAACAATGTGGCTGCCTAATTTGTGGCCCAGTGGTCTAGCTAATGGTTCAAGGTTGAGCAAACCCAGGCAACTTCATTAAGTAAACCATGGATCAACTAACAATGGATTGGGTTGTTTTGCAGACACAACCACTAGCTTGTTTCATTGCTCTTCCCTCAAAATTTCATCTTCATTTTGACTCAAGGTGTGCCCAGAGTTAGTACTGTAAGTCAAGCTAAAAGATTCAAAACTCTGGCTGTGCAGAACAAGGTTTTTAATGCACTAGGAAGAGATTCATAGTTGGGAAAAGGATCCCAGTTTGAAGAAAAGCAGGATACCTTGTTTGACGTGTACAGCAAGGATAACTTCCAAGCTAAGATTGGCAGACATCCCACCTCAACTCTTTCCATTTGTACTGGTTCTGGGTAAAGAAGGGGCAGAGACAGTAAAGAGAGTACATCTGTTTAGAGTAATGTTGCCAGAGCCATGAACTCATCTGTTTGTTCATTAGTACAATCGGCAAAACAAAAGGACTCTTGTGCTCTTCCTTGAAACCTCTTGTAATCAAAAGGAGCCTGAAAAATCCTGTCAGGGCCAGTAACCTTTTGGCAACTCTTGTTCAGGCCAGCGAAAAAAAACCATTATACATATAATGGACTATACTGTAGCAATTTGGGTTCCTGGTTTGCAGTTTCCTTCTTACCTTGAAGGAGGAAGCTTGAAATGGGGAACCTCTCTGTTTTCACCCATATTATCTTTCTTTTGTAACTCTATACCGGGTTTCATGACCTTTAGGTTTGGTTTGGGCTGGTTGTGCATACGAGTCAATTTTTGACTCCCGATGACTTCAAGACAATGTTGATGACTGGTGACTACCTGGATTAGTCCTACAGTTTTCTTGGCAAGCTTGGCTCTCTTACACAGTTTAGTATTAGGTGTTTCATTATTAGAGAACCAATTTGTTATACTATAGCCAGGCTAAAAGCCAGGAACCCATGGTGTCTAGTCCCGCTTAGGCACAAAGCCAGCTGGGTGACCTTGGGCCAGCCACTCAGCCTTAGAAAGGAGGCATGAGCAAACCACTTCTGAAAAACATTGCCAAGAAACTTCAGGGACTGGACCAGGTAGTTGCTAGTTGCTAATGTTAACTTTAAGGCACAAAAAACTCATGGACCTAGTGATTGTATTCTCATGACATAGTCCTGGTTACCTAAATACAGGAAATCCTCGAAAAAACTATAAATACAAAAATTAAAAATGATTAAAGGTAAAGGTAAAGGTTCCCGTCACACATATGTGCTAGTCGTTCCTGACTCTAGGGGGGTGCTCATCTCCGTTTCAAAGCCGAAGAATCAGCACTGTCTGAAGACGTCTCCGTGGTCATGTGGCCGACATTACTAAATGCCAAAAGTGCACAGAAAGCTGTTACCTTCCCACCAAAGGTGGTCCCTATTTTTCTACTTGCATTTTTTATGTGCTTTCGAACTGCTAGGTTGGCAGAAGCTGGGACAAGTAATGAGAGCTCACCCTGTTATGCGGCACTAGGGATTTGAATTGCTGAATTGCCAACCTTTCAATCAACAAGCTCAGCATCTTAGCCAGTGAGCCACTGCATCCCCTTAAAAATGATTAAGACAGAACAAAAAAGAACCATCAGTGGCAGGCAATCTTATAGGCAGTTTGGTCCTGGAGTACTGTAGTTATTATTAACATAAATACCCAGGGAAATGAGCATGCTTTCAACTGAGCCCAGAATTTATGTTGCTAAGTGAAAAATTTGTTAAGTGGGTTTTCCCCCTATTTTACAACTTTTCTTGCCACCTTTGTTACGTGAATCATTGCAGGTGTTAAATTAGTAACACTGTTGTTAAGTGAATCTGGCTTCCCGATTGACTTTGCTTGTCAGAAGGTCGCAAAAGGGGATCACATGACCCCGGGACACTGTAACCATCATAAATATGAGCCAGTTGTCAAGCATCCAAACGTTAAGTCACGCAACCATGGGGATGCTGCAATATGCAACGGTCATAAGTGTGAAAAATGGTCATATGTCACTTTTTTACCATTGTAACTTTGAACGATCACTAAATGAACTGTAAGTCGAATAAACTGTGTTTATTCATTTAACCCATGGGCGTTGGGGATGGGTGTTTCATGGAGATATCCCCTGTACAGCAGGTGAGTTCACAAGGCTAAAATGCAAATGACTAGACTGTGCTTCATTATGTCATATTAGAGGAACAGAGCAGTACTAAGTAACAAGCTAGGCAGAAGTGAAAGAAGCTGTTTAACTGCAGGAAAGGTTAGCAATGTGGCTTTGCCTCAGAACTGCTCTGCTCATTGAGCAGCCTGGTTACAGGAAGTCCCAGCCTCATAGGGGAAGCTGCATTCTCCACTGCCAGAAGAGGAAGCGTTGTGGTGAAGTCTGCACGATAAGCTGAAAGCCCCAAGAGCAAGTCATGCCACAGGAGTTGTGGCTGGGTGTGGCCTGCTTTTGAATTTCTCTCCTCATCGAGCCTGAAGCCCCAAGGGGCGCTGCCCATTCCTTGGGAAGATGTCCCTGTCCTCCGTGTACGAGCACAAATTTGCTGAGAAGCTGACAATTCTTAATGACAGGGGCAAGGGGGTGCTCATCCGCATATATAACATCAAGAAGGTAGGCGTTGATGTGCTCCCGGGGCAGGTCATTCTGCTCTTCCGACAAAGAGGTTTCCAGCTGATCCTAAGGAAGGAATATAGCAATATCTGGGGTCTATAAAGTGTGGGTATGTCTATCTGACTGGAGCCTTTCTCTATTTTGTTCTCCTTTTGGCTTACGGCAAAGGTGGGAGGCCCAAGTAGCTATAGAGAAGATCTCCTATTAAACTTGGTTTGAGGAAACCGGTGGATAGAGGAAAAAATAGTGCAGCCTACAACTACCACCCAGAAACACTAGCTGAAAGAAAGATTAAGAAACAAATGGTTCTTATACAGCAAGTATATGGTAGTCTTGATGAAGGCCCGGGAGCACTTTTTAATTTTTAATTGAGTGATTCTTAGGTGATGCTTTAGAAGAAAACAGTTTGATTTTTTTCCCCTTGTCAATCTGCAGCTTTATTCTAATTTTCTCTAGCTTCAGACTAGCTTTCCTTCCTGTATCCTATTCTAACCCTTCTTCTAGGCCAGGAATAATATCCTTGTCATTATTTAAGTAGTTCTCACAACACATTACACTGAATGTGATTTGGTGTGCTTTGAGAATCCAAGCCTAGTGATTGGTTTATGGTTCACTGTGTTGTGTGTAGCACAAACCTAGATAATTGGGTCAATGCTGTAAAGCATTGATTAATCTGTTGCAGATAGTTCTTATGCAGTCATTTTCTTCCTTCCTTTCTAGTATCCCTGCTCAGACGATGTTGGTTCAAACATCACATTGATAAAATGGTTTGTTTTGGTTTAGTGCAGAGGGGGAGAACTATGGGTCCTTTATGACTTAGGGGCTTCAGCTCTCATAATTTCTGAGCCAGCATGACTCAAAGTCATAAGTCATAAAAGGGCCATCGGTCCCCACCCCTGGTTTAGTGTTTTGTTAGCGCTTATGTTTCTTTTTAACATAAAACATGGGTTTATGGCTTTCTGTGTTAAATTAATCCAGCCAACTGTGGTTTACTTAAATTATGCCTTAATGCAGTGTGTGAACCTAGTTTGTGGTTTTAGCATGCTGCTTTTTCTGAGCTGTCTTTAATGCCTAAATTCTATTGTGGCCTAATACTCCCTCTATCTAAGCAGGGACTACTTCTCACTTATGATGTCTATAGTGCTCAGTGACAGAATTAAGATTATATTTTAAAAGCAGAGGATAGCGTGCTAGGACTTTCAAATGTTTCACGCGTGTCCCAAATTTCTTCAGAAGAGCCTAAAAGCTTGACAGGGGATTTTCCATTTTAACAAAAGTCCTGTGAGCTAAATTTAGAGCAGCCTCCTCCCCACCCCACCCCCAAGATGATATAATCCACATTTTGGATGTTGTAGTTACACATATCTGGAGGAGATGAGACTCTGGAAAGCTCCCCGAGAAAAGGAAGCTGACCACAAGTTGACTATGGATGTTTGGACCAAATGAGGATTTAAGCTAATATGCCTTTGGAAACACCATCCCTTGAACTGCTAAGCACTATACCTTATTCTTAGCTGCTTTAATTAATAGTGATTGGAGAAGGCTTTAAGAGGAAGGAAGGAAACAGCAGCTTTAGAGTAAGTAATTCAGATCAACAGAGAAGAAGCCAGCAGAAGTAGTTGCTTCCTCTTCCTGCTTGGAACTGTTGGGGGAGGGAGGTGACATCTTATGCAAATTAGATTGTGCACCCATGTTTACATTCCTCCCCACCCCCCACTGCTGGCTACAGACCGTATTTTGATAGCGATCATAATATTTCCTTGTGACATAGCAATTATCTCCCATTGTACTAAATGGCAATATACAATTCTTAATACAGTTAAGAATTTTGGGGAGCTATATATGCTATTAGTTCTTGTTTCTATCAAGAGTTTCCTGTCTGATTGTGGTAGATTAGTTTTGCTCAAAGTGTAATTTAAGGCTGACGCATCATCTCACTAGTGTCTTTTTGCAGCCTTTAGGGTGGGTGGGGCTTCTTTCTATTTTTTTTTTACTTTACTGGTGATTTAGGGGCCAACTGGATGCTTTAGCCTTAATATAAGGCATTGTTTTCTTCATTTAATTATTCCTTTACCCCATTGCATTGAATTGTGGCCATGCAAAATCTGGTGCTGACTTTGAGACAAGAGAAATTAGGCACTTTTGTGCTAGAAATATCAGGATCACATATAAGTCCTGGTTGAGAAGATTTGTTGCTCAAGTTTATACACACAAAACTAGTACTAAACTGGTGCCAGATAAGGGTCAATGGCATTCAAGATGTGTTGGACTGTTTGTGGGAACATAGTGACTCTAGGCTCATGACTCACTTAACTCCACCCCTCCCAGCTCTGACTGCTCTTCTCCTGCATCTGCTGTGGTTTAATGTCATATGGAGATGGAGAGGCAGAAAGAATTTTAGGATGCTAGGAGTCTAATCTAACTGTAATTTCGTTTGCTTGTAGGAATGCCTTCTGCTGTTCTCCACCGATGTTCTGGCTATAAATAAAACAACTAATAGACATTTTAAATCTCCATTGATCCCTCACTTGCAAGGAAGTTAAGCTTAATGTGTTATTTCTGAAGCATTTTTAATGCTTTTGAGGACTGCGTAATAGTGTCCTCTGTGACGCATATGCTTTTACTGTTGGTTTGAACAACACATCTGGAGGGGCCCCAGCTTGAGAAAGACTGCATTTAGAGTACCACTTTGGAGGATGTCGTTTTAATGGATCGATTCATGATCTTCTATTAAGTTAATATCTTAAAAGGGGACTCATTTACCTGCGCTTGGTAATAATTGACCAATGACATTGAGGCAGCTTGTTCCATTTCCATCAAGCCATCAAAACCTCAAAGTAGGAGCTAAGGGAACAAAAGATACAGAGCTGACTTTTTTTTTTTTGTTCCCTCCACCTTGCTCAATTAACCATTGAAAATGAATAAAGAACCATTCAAATGAACAAAGCTGGAGAGAAAGAAGAATGTCCTGACAGCAAAGATGGATCAGTCCCTTGAAAATCTGTTTATCTATTGTTTTTCCTGGCAAATAACATTGTTCATTCCCATGTGGGTTTTTTTTTTGTTCTGCCATTTCTCATTTTCATTTCTAAGGGAAGAAAGAGATTAGCTGCATGCTGCAGTGAGTGTGAGATTATGAAAAGCCTAATAATTATGTACATAAACAAATGCAGTTTTGACTTGGCTTTGTTATCTTTGCAGACATGCATGGATTCCCAGACCAAGCTTCCTTTCCTCACGGAGAAGACAATGGAGTCCTCTATCAAATATATCAACAAAAAGTTTCCCAACTTGGACACACGGAGCAGCACGGTGGGACCCTGAGTTAAGAGCAGAGTAGAAAGTTGAACAAGTTATCCTCTTGGAAAAGAAAGAAAGACACTTGCCACTGTCTATGGCAGGGGTCTCCAACCTTGGCAACTTTAAGACTTCTGGACTTCAACTCCCAGAATTCCTCAGCCAGCAAAGCAAAGCTGGCTGAGGAATTCTGG
>JANHZT010001330.1:105665-115681 GCA_032468215.1 Stegonotus admiraltiensis
ACCAGGCTCAAGGTTGACTCAGCCTTCCATCCTTCCGAGGTGGGTAAAATGAGGACCCAGATTGTTGGGGGCAATACTCTGACTCTGTAAACTGCTTAGAGAGGGCTGTAAAGCACTGTGAACCGGTATGTAAGTCTAAGTGCTGTTGCTATTGCTAATGAACCCACCCAGTTCAGCACTCTGAGAAGGCTGTCTGCTACCCCTAAAACAGTCCTTTCTCAAAGGACTGTTTTATTGAATACATCATTTCAGCACGAATGAAAACGAAATCGGCTCTAAATATTTTCTGTGGTTTCAGTATAATTAAAGAATAGATAATTCCCTCTCTCATGATCACAGGTCATATTGTCCAATTAGGTGTCCTGGCATCTCCTTGGGAACTCCCCTCAGTCTCTGGCCAGCACCTATTGAGATGACCTTGGTTCCCACGGGATGGTTTGTTGTTGTCGTCTGAGCTGACATTCCAGACTTCCCCCCTCCCAACACTGTGTGGCAATCTGAGAAATGGAAAAAATGGCTGTGGCAGGCCTGAACCGTTTTGAGGTTGACCAGAAAACTAATCTTTGAAGATGTTTAGCTTCTCATCCAAGAAAACAGGCATGAAATTGTCTGCCCTTATTGCTAATCTTATCCCTCATCTCTTTCCTACTAGTCATCTGACTTCCTTCCAAAGTAAAGGGGATAAGTTTTAATGGATTTTACCATCCTTGGTGTCAGAAAAAAAAGGGGGAAATACTATTTTTTAATTAAGGTTGACTCATGGGCACAGGATGACATGAAAGCAATACGGTGTGGAAAAATTTTTTTGGGAGTTCTATCGTATTGATTCAAGTTGGGAAAGGAAGATACCTTTCAGAATATCTCTAGGAAAAAAGTGAAAAGTAAGAACCTAACTAAATCTTATAATCTTAAGAATTAGCAGTACATCTTGCAGTATTTACATGTGAGGAAAGCTTTAACGGGAAATGCCCATTTCAATTTACATATGTATTAAATTTATAAAGCTACCCATCTCCCAAAAGGAACTCTTTTTATAGTCAATTCTCTCAAATATTAAAGGGAATTAATTTGCAATAAGAGAAGACAACCCTTACTTACAGAGACCTTCTAATGCAATCAGTGAAGTCAGTCTGACAAAGATTTTAGTTGCTTGAATGGGATCCTGGATTTCAAAACACACACACACACACAGGCTCTGGAGAGAATATTATGTGTGTGAGAGACAGAGAACATTTGGCTTCTTGTTTGAATGTTGCTCGTCAGTCCTTCTGGCTTTCAAAGCTATTTGTAAAACCATGAAAGCCAGCCAGCTAGGTAACTTTGGACCAGTCTCTCTCAGCCCAACTCACCTCACAAGGTTGTTGTTTGGGGGGAAATAGGTGGAGGAAGGTGTGTTGGATATGTTCACCACCTTGAGATATTTTTTTTAAATAATAAAGGTAGAATATAATAAACAAACAAACAAACAAACAGCAGGTTTAGCATTGGCAGAGGGAAAATGTTTCACAGAGCCCAGGACAGGGCTAATAATAGAGACCTTCCTGCCCTTCCCATGGAGTTTTGTCCTATCCAGGAGGGGAAGAGAAATGGATCTTATCTTCTTCCCCAGGGGAAGCAGCTTGGGAAGAGCAATGCTGAGGAGAAAGAAAGCTCATCTAGAAAGCCCTAGTGGTTTTCAGAGCGTTTGAGCTACAAATAATAGATGTGAAACCCTGGGCCTGAAGTTGAGCTCAAGGGAGCAGCTGAGTTTGTTGCTGCTGTACTCTCCTTCCTGCTACCCAGCGATATCTCTGCTTAAGCAGTTTAATTCTGTCATTGAGCTCAGCAGCTATCCAAGATGGATAGTTCTGGGAGACTGTGCTTGCCTTCACGTGACAGAATTTGACGCAACTCTGGAGATGTTGGCCACATGGACCTGACCCAGGCAACTGAGGACTTAATACACACTGATGGTCACATGGCATATGTGGGGCAACTGTGACATGTTCTGAAGTTGGAAAACATCATCATCAGAAATATTAGATTTCTACTTTATAATGGATGTAATAACAGAAACCCTGACAGCATTTCCTCTTCCTCATCTTATATCAAAGAGCGCCAAGGTCAGATAATCTTGAAGTTCTTTCTCATGTATTCCTGTTTTCCTCCTCATATTTTACTAATAGTTGCTCAATATGTACTTCAACACTATCTTTGTGCTGCTCCATAGCATCTGATGGAGAAAGTCACTTGGTTTCACTCTTGAGTTAGATTCCAACTGGACAGGTCCTGACAAACTGGCCAAGATCCAATCTTGTCCTGTTAACTAAGAATTGTTCGTTCTGGGATTCTTGAGAAATTGGAAATGAAATGTTAGTCCAGTCACATGCTTTTTAGATCCATGTCCCTTATTTAAGGCTTCATAGGAGGTGACAAGTGGCTGGTTGCATGTGATGGTAAATTCATCCTTGAAAGAGGGTGGTTTTTCCTGCCTTGCAGGATTCAGAGGCATGCCTCTGCTTCAAAAAGCCATCACTTGACCCAATGGTTCTGGATAATTTTTATCCAGTCTAGCATTCTGTTTTGGGGGAAGGTTGTTAAGAAAGGGGTCAAACCAAAGCTTCAGGGTGCCCTTGAGGAGACAGATAATATGGACCATTTTCAGTCAGTTTTCAGGCCAAAACACAGTACAGACATAGTGTGGAACACCCTTGTTGGTAAAGTGCAAACGATAACAGTTGTCTTCATTCTTCTTGAACTCTTAGTCAGTGTATCAATCATGACATTCTTCTGGACTAGATACAGGGCTTGGGAATGAGAGTTATGGTGCTGCTGTGATTGTCTTGCTTCCATTTGATGTTGACAAGCGGAGAGAGGTCCAGCCGGAGCCTGTGATTTGTGGTTTGCCTTGGGGCTCTATTCAACCTCTATGTGAAACTGTTGGGTCAGGTCAAGAAATGACAGGAGGTCAGGCATCATCAGTATGCTGATGATCCACAGGAGCATGAACAGTTAGAGGTGACTCTTGGTATGCCCATGTAACACTTCCACTACTCCAGCTGCAGTAGTTATCAGTTAACTGATGAATGCAACTCAGGATGCTTCTTATCACTTATGAAACCATTCATGACCTGGTTTTCTTCCTGGGACCAGCTTTGTCCTATCATTTCTGCCTACCATGTAAAATCCAACACAACTGGCACAGATTATGTCTCATCCATTAAGCAATCTAATATGATGGGACATAGGGAGACATACCTGCTTTTTGGAATGCTCAGAAATTTAAATTCTTCCAATCCACGCAAGCTTTTAAATTATCTACGAAAACCTACTATATTTCCTCCAACTCTGAGATTGGTTGGGGTGTGCCCAGCTAGTGTGCAGTATCTCTTTCGTTATATGTCTGTTCCTCCGCTACATTTATTTTTGTTATTTCTTTATTTGTTTTAGGTACTGTATCTATTTTTAATCTGTACACCACCCAAAGTCAGTGTTGAGTTGGACAGCTTTATAAATCTAAATTACAAATACATAAAATGTCCACTTCTGATTGTGGTTTCCATCTGAAAATAAATAGGACAAAGTTTGATACTATGCTTGGTCTTTAAAACAGGGAGGTGGGTTGTCCTTTGTTCAAGCATGAGTGCACTTTATAACCCACCAAAATTTCAATGTCTTGTTCTGTGAGGTCTAATAATTTCCTCAACTTGACCAGTATTCTTTTTTGGGAAAGAGTTTAGATCTGCAGTTTACATTTTAATCATTTCAATTAAACCTCATAGTTCTAGTTTTTGTTATCATTGGAAAACTGGCTGAAGTTCTGTTATCTTTTCTTTATCTCCTTAGCTGGCTTCTGCTAGCATCTCACAGGGAGGGCAAGAAGTTGATCAGATGAAAGCCAAAAACTGGGAGTCCATCTCATTGCTCCTGTACCTGGTGAGTGTCTTAACGGTTAGGCCATTTTAGGCTATTGTGTTTCTTTTATACTGTGCTTCAGATAAATGAGAATCAGATTAGATTGCTTTATTTTTTCCCCAAGGTAATATCTGGAGACAGAAATAAAAACTTCTAAGGTAGAAGTGAGTAACTTGTGACCTGAAAAATGTGTTCAATCATCTCCCATCAATTAAAACTAATACAAACCGTGGTGAAGGATGCTGTTTGAGGTGTAGAAGCTGGCAGGCCAGATAGTCCCTATCTCTGTGCTAAAAGCACAAGTTTGTAGAGACCAGGAATAAAATCTGATCCAAGAGTAGAGTAGAGTAGAGTAGAGTAGAGTAGAGTAGAGTAGAGTAGAGTAGAGTAGAGTAGAGTAGAGTAGAGTAGAATTTTATTGTCACTTTAAATGTACACTAATCAGCATACATTAAAATGAAATTTTCATTGCATTCAGCTCTCAAAAGATAACCATTATGTATATACCCACATATACATACCTACATGACACAGATACACATCACAGTCTAGTTCAGATGTATACATCTAGTTCAGATGTATACAAAACCAGGTTATTTTTTATTAATAACTAACATTATTAGCGGTGCAGTGGTTAGAGTGCAGTACTGCAGGCTACTTCTGCTGACTGCTGGCTGTCAGCAATTTGGCAATTCAAATCTCACCAGTCTCAAGGTTGACTCAGCCTTCCATCCTTCCAAGGTTGGTAAAATGAGGACCCAGATTGTTGGGGGCAAAAGGCTGACTCTGTAAACTGCTTAGAGAGGGCTGTAAAGCACTGTAAAGCGGTATATATGTCTAAGTGCTATTGCTATTATTCTAAGAAATATCATCAAACCCACTGTGGTTGGTTGGTTGGTTTTTCCTCTTCCCTCCTTCTTTCCTTTTGCATCATGCCTGTGAAAGTGTCATCTTTCTAGAACTCTTAGAAAAGCTGTGAAGCTTTAGAGGACATTAATAATCATGAAAAGTATTGTTGAGAAATGTCTGTGCTGATCAGATCACTTTGCTTGGAGCTTGCTGGTGGCATCTACATTGAAAGCCGCTGATTAACTGGGGACCGCTGATTAACTGATTGATTAATTTTGTGCGATCAAGTTGTTTTCGAGTCCTAGCAACCACATAGATTCAAAGCCCAGAGAATCACATATCTTCATATTTCTATGTAAGGATTTTTCTGTGTATACATGCAGTAATTGGCTGTGTGTAAACAGATATTTAAGGTTGCAACATTTCAACTTCCTTCCTTTAGTAATCCCTGAGGGAAGATACAAGAACTTCCTGATCAATGAAAGACTCTGCTCATGTGGGAATGTTATATTAGAAAAGCTAGTCCATATTCTAACCTCTCCTTTATAGCGATATTTGATGAATCTAGATAACAGCCTCCTAATACAAAACATCCCATTTGTACTCAATGTATTATATGTACATTATCTACTTCCAGATAAAGAGTTTAATATGGCAGGGGAAGTAGCCTAATTTTGTTTGGCAGCCTGCCAGATGCAGCTGCTATAACGAGGAACATAAATCAAGACAGATAAGAATTACTGCTTTTTGTATTGTTTTCATGGACGTTTCAATAATTGACATTGGCCTGTAACAGTAATAAAGAGACAGATTGTCTGGCTGATAAATCTGGTTATACCTTAAATATTTTAATAATTTAGTAGTGTATTAATATAGCATTTTGGCATTTCAGTAGTTTGGTATATTAGGATTTTAGTTTTTCATTTGTTTAGTAATTTAGTCTTAAGCATGTTAGAGAGTCTTTCCTTTTTTCCCTTTTGGGGTTCATCATAACTTTGAGTGGTTGCTAAGTGACCAATTGTAAGTCAAGGACTTTCTGTAATGAAAACTGTTGCACCACAGACTGCTGCCCCACTTTCTAAAAAACATTTACCATTGTCGTACAAGTAGTACAAAATCTGCAGCAAATAAGCCAAGCTACATTACATGACTTACAATATGAGGAAATAGTTGTTAGATGTCAGATCTTTTCGTTTACAACGAGAGAAACTGATCAATACTTATTATGCATTTTTGGTCGGGTTTTTTTTGGTTGTAGTAACATGTCCTCCACCAGGATAGGCAGCAGCAAAGAATGACAATGATAGAGGCAGCAAATATCACTCCTTCTTGGGCAGTGGGGGGTTACTATTACTAGGCTGGACATCTTGGGTTGGTAAAAAGAGCTGCCCTGGTTGGAAAAGACAACAAAGTGGGCCTTGTAGCAGCTCAGGTGATGCATCTCCATTAGAGGCTCCCTTGGCAGCAGGAGAGTGTTATTGATTTTCTTGCTGATGGGAGGAGATGGCTCAGCCAGGTGGGGCCCTGGCTTCCTGGGTGGGATTTGATATTCTTCACTGGCCACATAGCTTTTGCAGCAAAGCAATTTAAATGCAAATATTTCTCCCCTGAGTGTGTGAATGAGTTAGCCCAGCCTGGTATTCACTCATTATCCCAATTGGAGAAGAGGTATAGCTGCTTCATCAGCATCACCTTTGGCAGGGCCCCATTGCTACAGTAACTCCTGCTGATCATCATCAGATGTGCTGGACAGTCAGCAGTATTCTAATTTCTGATGTGTCCATGGTGGAGAAAGAATGCTGCAGACTTAACACACACAGCCAAAAATCAACAGACAAAGAGATAGAATCTCCTTCCCTAGATACCTTCCGAAAAAGATCAAATAGTTATTTTATTTAAAAAAAAAACAAAGCAAAGCAGTCCTTAAAGCTGTAGAATTGTCATAAAAACAAGGAATCGGGAATAAATTTCACAATCCACCAAGACTGTAGAATAGACAAGAGGTTGCAGTTGTTTGAGATGGACTTTGTTTGGTGTCTGTGGTCCCAACAGATTTTTGCAATTCTGAAACAGTATTTTAAGAGTTCCACGCCTTCACCTCTTATAAAGCAAATGAATTTGTCTTCTTCGGGAAACAAACCCTGAATGCGAATGTGATATATATATATATATATATTGTTGTCTACAAAGGTAGCCTGACTTTTTCCAGAGTCCAGAATAGAATCTGGATATTTTATCAGGCAGTGTGCTTGATTCTAACCTGTTGGTTGTGGCAGTCTTAGGTAACCCAGTAAATTATTTCTCTGACTTATTTCTGATTTTATGTATCTCTTTCAGCTTGTGGAAGAGTCATCCTTCTTGACCGTTGATATGCTGGAGACCTGCTTCCCTTATGTGCTTCTGCGAAATGCTTACCGTGAAATCTCCCGAAACTCACTTTTGAGTCGTGTCTCTGCACATTGAAAAGCCTTCCCTTCTGGCCATCCACCCGATTGCCAGATCATCCATGCAGAATATTTGGCAGGAGTGGATAGGAAGGATAGTGGATGCTTTGGCCAAGCTGTCTCTTTGACCCTTCAACTTATTGTCTAAAGAGAACCCACCTTCTTGAGTGCTTAGCTAACATTTGATGGCCTTTGTTTTAGTCAGTATTACTACTAGTCTGAAATGTATAACCATTTGATGGTTGCCATCAACGTTTTCTGGGTACTTATGGGTAGAATGTGCTATGTTTCACCAGTTGCAGTTTTTGTGGCCTTTGAAAAATGTCTGCTTGGACTGACCAGCCCCCAAATAAATCCCAAAATGTTCATTCCGGTCATCTGTGGAAAAAAGAAGTCTAAATATTTTTCAGCACACATTAATTCTTTCAATCCACCAATTAGGTTGTAAGCTTCTTAGGGTAGGCACCAATATATATATATATATATTCTGCAAATAAAATTATAAATGAATGATTATAGTAATCACTCCTGGAAAAGAAACAGCCGACAGTCTTGTATTCCAAATATGTGTCAGAAAATTTAATGAGCCTGATTGTTCTTTTGGGTTTTTTTCGTTTTGAAAACAATAATGGGAATTGTCAACAAGGAACAGGGAAGACATTCCTTATACTATCTACCCCTTATGTCCTTCCCAGTCCAAATACCAATTGATGCACTGGCTTGAGATGGAAGCTGTAGCCCAAAGCATTAAGACTGAACTAATGATAGGGAATAATAAGTTAGGTTTACACTTGCTGTTTACACTTTCTTTAACAAACCATCATAGCTGGATCACACAAAACTAATCTAAAAGCCTTGACAGAAGGATGGCAGGTACCTTGATGATCCTTTAGACATGCTTGATATCTTTGGATAATAATAAACTTAAATCTATCCTCAAATTTCTTCGTCTCTTTCTTCTCCTGGCCTAATAACATCTAAGAAAGCACAGAACTTGCCCCAGATGATTCTGAGGCTGAAGAAAGAACAATATTTGTTCTGTATAACCTGAAAATTCATTGGAATGAACACATACACACACACACTTGGCAACCTTTTAGAAATTCTTATCTAAACGAGAAACAAGATGACCATAGGCAGACAAAAAAGAGTGGGAGGTTAAGCAACTTCCAGTTTCATGCTGGCTTCCCCACTGGCTTGTGGAAAGCTGACAGGGAGTATAATAAATAATCTTTTCTCCTCCGTGGCTGATCTGTGGAACTTCCTGCCACTTTACTGAAAGGAGGGAGAACAGGAAGTTATGGACCATGAGGAACACTGCTCCCCCTCTGTCCATTCCAGCATGACCCCAAAAGATGCTTCTCTCCGGAGAGCAAGAGAACACCCCCTACATCACAGGTATTGTTGCCCTATACTTTCCAATACAGACCCAAGAGTTTTGGTAGTATATAGATAATATTGTATATAAATCATTCTTGTTAAAAAATATATATAAAGATTTTAAAAATTACAGAAACCCAAAAAATATTAAAAGAAATAAATTATACGGCAAAAGAAAGGACGAAGAACAGTGGTGAAATTCAGCCGGCTCTATCTGGATTGTGCGATCTGGTAGCGCCGGCAGCGGGAGGCTCCGCCCACCTTCCCAGACGTCATCACGTCCTGTTTTTGACCCTCTCCGCATGTGCAGAAGGCTCTGCGCATGTGTGGAGGAGGCAATCGCACTCACATTTGCAAACTGATAGTGAAGGTAAGTGAAAACCACCCATGGTGAAAAATAACAAAAAAGCAAGAAAACGATCTCTAAATAAGCAACTTCTGATATTTGCAGCACTTACAAACATGGCAATTTCCCCTCTCTGCCCTCTCACTTTGCCTATCATGGTTCCCTTCTTCCCATAAACAAAACTTTTTAATCAGTAAATCCCATTGGAATCTATTTTTAAACAATTATTTCAGTAATAAGTATATTATTGTCCTCTATTGCTGAAGACTTTATTGTGTTCTTCCTGTGAACAGTTTTGGGAATCCCTGGCAGAATCTGCTTCTGAGAAACACAACTTCAGAAAGTCGGATGATTGAAAGCAGCGAAGCGGGGAGTAAAAGGATGTTTAATTCTTCTGCCTGCAGGGAATTACCTTTTTCCAAGCTCTTTCTTCCTGCATATGGCAGAAGCTCTCTGTTTGTGTTAGCCTTGTTCAAGTGTACTCAAGAACAAAGTTTTATATTAGAAAGGTGAGTCAGAATGAGCCTTGGGCTCCCATGGCAATTTTGCATTGATGTCAGGGGAGGACGGCATGGAGAGAAATATTCTACCTGTCTTACATATAATTTTATCTTTTTTTAATATGTTCCACTGCATAGTCACCTTCCTTGCCACCCCCACACCAATTCTCCATCCCCGTGGTAAAAAAAAAAAAGCAAGATTTTGCAAATGGGTCATCATTGCTCCCTGGTTTGTAAGTCCCTCAGTGTATAAGCCTGGATTTTAGAAGGGCAAGAAAGAGAATGGCAGACTTTAAGTCAGTGGTGGTGCATCTTTGACATTTGGGATGACAATGCCAACCTTCACCAACACCTGGCTGAAGGCCAAATCTATCTCTAGGCCAGGGGTGGGTTTCAAAACCCGTCACTACCAGTTTGCGTGCGGACGCCCGCATTCATGCACGATGCTTTTAGGCACGTGGGCAGAGCTTTCCGCCGCCGCCGCTACCATTTGCCCAATTCAGGGCGAACCAGTAGCAATCCACCATTGCTCTAGGCCAGTGGTAGGCAAACTCAGCTCTTTCACCCCCTGTGGACTTCAACTCCCAGAATTCCTAAGACAGC
>JANHZT010001337.1:14508-26893 GCA_032468215.1 Stegonotus admiraltiensis
TTACCCACCTTAGAAAGGATAGAAGGCTGAGTCGACCTTGAGCCTAGTGAGATTTGAACTTGCAGTAATTGCAAGCAACAGATGTTAATAACAGTGTTTTTAGTCCACTGTACTACCAAGGCTCTATTATACCTCCTTTCTCTTCCTATTTTCCCCAACAATCCTATGAGGTGAGTTGGGTTGGGAGAGAATGATTGACCCAAGATCACCCAGCCAGCTTTCATGCCTAAGTCAAGACTAGAACTAACAGTCTTCTGGTTTGTAACCAAGCACCTTAATCACTAGACCAGTGGTTCTCAAACTTTTCTTCACCATGGATCAATGGTGGGTTGCTCCTGGTTCGGTCCAGTTCTATAGAACCAGTAGTAAAACTGGCAGGAGGCTCCGCCCACCCACCACAACGTCATCATGGGTGATCTGCGCTTGCGCAGAAGCTTCTGCGCATGCGCGCATGGTCCCATTGCGAACCAGTAGTAATGGTAAGTAGAACCCTTCCATGGATCCCTTTAAATACATTTTGTGGCCAGGGACCATGGCCAGTGACCACCAAGATTTAACTCAAGATTTAAATCATAATATTTCTTCAAGCCTTCATGGACCCCTTGTGATGACATCACACACACACACCCCGGGGTCTGCAGACCACAGGTTGAGAACCGCTGCACTAGACAAAACTTGCCTGGATATGCTTATAGTCTCCATTCATCTGAGACAGCTCACATTTTCTTTAGTCTCTTCTCAACAACAATATTTTTGCTACATCTTGTTAGAAAAGCTGTGTGCAGAGTAGATGCCCTACCTCTGACTGCTAAATCTCCAGATGAGCAATTGACTTTTCCGTATTATGTCTTATACAAACTAGTACTACTATTCAGGAACTTGTGGTTCTACACTCTCTTCGGACAATAACTGCTTAATTTGTTCCACCTATACATTAACAGTCTTCAGGATTCTTGCTCTACAAGGAAGCAAGCCTATTTTAAGACAGAGTTGAAAAGTTTTAGCATATGGGCCCAACGTGACCCATCGCTCTGGTTCACCTGTCTTCTTGGCATTCAATGAGGTTTTATCTGCCCTAAATTCCCTGCCTATCCACTCACATTTTGAGTCCTATTTGCATTTGCCCAGCAGAAGAACATGAAAACATCACTTTATCTCAATTGTGTCATGCTTTCCCCACTCCAGGACTGGCACCTAAAAATGGAATGCTTGAATATCTGTAAATCTTCCTGGGCCAACTGCCTAAGCTCTCCAGTTTGGTTCGGTCTTGACTAGACACGGCAAGTCTAAAAATGATCAGTTGAAATAACACACAGGCCCTCTTGGCAAGGCTTCTGAACAGAGTTAAAACTGACCTCTATTACCAGGAGGGTTGAGGGGGGGGGAAATGCTAATGTAAAAAGAATTTATCGGCCTTGAAATGGATGACTGATTCTTACTGATGCACAGAAGACAGCCTTTTGCCACCAAAGTGAACTCAACCATGGCAGTGGATTTACACGACAGGAAGGACATTTAGTTTTAAAAAACAGCACAAGGTTTTAGGGAAGGAAGCCACAAACCTCTTTCATTGGAGTTTTGAAAGACAAAACAAGTACACCTCCCACCATCAGAATTCTAAGAAGATGCACATCTGATAGGCAAAAGATCCTTTTCAAGGCTAGGCATTAGGAACACAGGAAGGCTTCTCAATAACGCTCATTCAGAATACAGCTGGAAGGAACATTGGAGGTCTTCTAGTCTAACCCCCTGCTCAAGCAGGAGACCCTGGCCTATACCATGTCAGACAAGGGGCTGCCCAGTATCTTCTTAAAAATCTGCAGTGATGAAGCACCCACAACTTCTGAAGGCAAACTGTTCCACTGGTTAATTGCCCGCACTGTTAGAAAGTTTCTCCTTAATTCCAAATTGCTTCTCTCCTTAATTAGTTTCCATCTGTTGTTTCTTGTCTTGCCCTATGATGCTTTGGAAAATAGGTTGACCCCCTCTTCTTTGTGGCAGTCCAGTGGTGGGATTCAACAATTTTTACTACCGGTTCTGTGGGGGTTGGCTTGGTGGGTGTGGCAGGGGAAGGACGCTACAAAATCTCCATTTCCACCCCACTCCAGGGGAAGGATACTGTAAAATCCCCATTGCCACCCCACTCCAGGGGGAAGGATACTGTAAAATCTCCATTTCCACCCTACCCCACTCCAGGGGAAGGGAAGGATACTGTAAAATCTCCATTCCCTCCCCACCACACTAACCTGCTTTCCAGCTCCATGTGCAGGGCAACAAAAGAAGACCCAACTGATCAACTGGGACTCTATCAGCTGGGATTTGGGAGGCAGAGAATAGACGGGGTGGGGCCAGTCAGAGGTGGTATTTGCCGGTTCTCCGAACTACTCAAAATTTCCACTACCAGTTCTCCAGAACCAGCCAGAACCGGCTGAATAACACCTCTGTGGCAGTCCCTCAAATATAGGAATACTGCTATCATGTCACCCCTAGTCCTTCTTTTCTCTAGACTAGCCGTATACAGGTCCTGCAATCATTCTTCATATTTTAGTCTTTTTTCTTATTTTCCTTTTCTTGTTTTAGTCTTTTTCATATGTTTTTCTCCTTCACCAATGAAATGGTCTTTCTTCCTCTTTCCTCTGCACAAAATGTGCTCTTGAGTGTTGGGAACCTTCCAAAACAATTATCGGAACATTCGCAACAGTTGGAGAAAAAGGAGGGGAAATCCCAATGTCTTGTATATGTGGGAGTGCAAAGACTGACTAACCAGAGGTGGTATTCAGCAGGTTCTGACTGGTTCTGTAGAACCGGTAGCGGAAATTTTGAGTAGTTCGAAGAACCAGTAAATACCACCTCTGACTGGCCCCGCCCCCATCTATTCTCTGCCTCCCGAGTCCCAGCTGATTGGGAGGAAATGGGGATTGTACAGTATCCTTCCCCTGGAGTGGGGTGGAAATGGAGATTTTACAGTATCTTTCCCCTGGAGTGGGGTGGGAATGGAGATTTTGAAGCATCCTTCCCCTGCCATGCCCACCAAGCCATGCCCACCGAACCAGTAGTAAAAAAATTTGAATCCCACCACTGTGACTAACCTAGTGAGAATTACAAAACTGCAAGGGGAAACGTACAATAGTAATGAAGCAAATACTGCAAAAGGGAGAATGATAACAACAGTGATGGTATTAGGAAAGTTTAGAGCTATAAAGGTGAGGAAAAAGATGGTAGGATATTGGAAACTGGTAGAAAAGTAATTATCTAGTGCTCCTTAGACTGGGATTCAGTGTTGTTGTCAGCAGGATCTAGAGAAGCTTGGGTTAGAGGACTTACTTAGGGGGAGAGAGACAGGACATGAAACCATGAGGATGGCCAATGAAATGTGTAATTCTGCCTTGGATAGATGAAACCTCTGAAGTCATGCGTGTGATACCTCTGATATGAAATCTTAAGTCAAAACCTCAACCGTCAGTTGTCATATAACCTTATTAAAGCATAGCTTGTCCTTTACAAAAAGCACATGCAAGAAAGGATCTCATTTTAATTCCATAAGAGGCTGATCTCTCCGCTGCTTATTCATAAATATGTCTCTTTGTTCTTTTTAAATATTTCACAAATCTCATTATGCAAAAGAACATTTGCTGCATTATGTTTATCCATTTGTATGATCTGATAGTCATAGGACCCAATGCCTGACCATTTAGCAGGAACACTGTTACACCTTACTGTGCATAAAATTCTCCTGCTGCTCTTGCCAGCAAACACCCACTGAGAAGGAAGCCAGATTTCTCTCTCTGTCACCTCTTTGATCCCCTATTTTCCTGGCTCTGCTGAATGAGACTGTAAAGCCTGTTCCTTTCCATTGCTATTACGGATCACGAGACTGCTGTCTTTAACCCAGGAACTGTAGCTCTCTTCCAGGGTTATAACATCTCTCATAAGCACATCCTCCTTGCTCTCCCTATGGATTTCTATCCTGTCTGTTTGGGGAAGAGCTGAAGCTGCAGTAGGGAACAGCAGTTCTCTCTCTTCCTCTCATATACCATACCAGAGGTGGTATTCAGCAGGTTCTGACCAGTTCTGGAGAACCGGTAGCAGAAATTTTGAGTAGTTCGGAGAACCAGTAAATGCCACCTCTGACTGGCCCTGCCCCCATCTATTCTCTGCCTCCCAAGTCCCAGCTGATTGGGAGGAAATGGGGATTTTGCAGTATCCTTTCCCTACCACGCCCACCAAGCCATGCTACACCCACCAAGCCACGCCCACAGAACCGGTAGTAAAAATTTTTGAATCCCACCACTGTACCTAAAGCAGCGGTGGGTTCTACTTACCTCCACTACCGGTTTGCAATGGGAGCACATTCTGCACATCTGCAGATTGTTCATGATGACATCCAGGTGGGTGGGCGGAGTCTCCCACTGCTATTACTACCAGTTCGGAAGAACCGGGCCAAACTGTGAGCAACCCACCACTGACCCATACCCATTTTTTTTCCAATTCTTTTATTGTGATTTATAAGAGTCCTGACTAGTATGGAACTTTTATGAAAGGAATACACCTTTTATAAAAGAGGGAAAAGGCAAAACAGGAGAACCCAGTGGCAGCATGCTTTCATGATGGACACCAATACTCCAGCCAGATCAATGTTACAGAGGAATGTTATTAAAGTACCAGTACTGCAATTGATCACTTATTCACCATAGTCTTCATACTGTACATTCACCAGCCTTGAATTTGTCCAATAGGGCACATGCGCATTTATCATAGGTCACCATTATTTAATCTGATGTTGATTCCAGTTGACTCTGGAAAACAATCAGCAAAATTCCATACATTTCCCAGTTAGAAAACAATAGGCATGACAATAGAGGACAAACACTTCAGCACACATAGACACAAGGCAAGAATCTTTGTGCTCACTGATTTCAGCTACAATGCAAAGATGCTGGGAGCCTCCTGGATTGAAAACCCCATCATAGGATAGATATATCTTAGATCTACACCCCCTTCTAGCATCTTCTAGAAATCACATGTCCCATTTTAGTTCTTGTATTAGTATGTTTCAGAGCTTTGCCAGATGGAAATATATATCCTCAACTTTAAATCTCAGTGCTTTAAATCTGCTCTTTAATTCAGAGGCTACTTGAAGTCATAAGATCTTTCTTCAATTTCCCCAGATATAAAATCATAGAGATTATTGGGAGGGCAATCATCTTTCAAAGTCTTGTGGTGCTGGGTATATCTGTAAAAGCAAAGTTTGTTCTAGGGAAAAGAGCAGTGTCTTTTTTCAACTATAGCACAAAACTTAATGAGCCATAGCTGATTGCAGACTAGCAGGCCTGCTCATGCAACATACACTAAGCAGAAGTGAATGAAGGTCAATAGGCCCAAGTTTCCTTTTTTCCAAAGCCTTATTTCCAACAATCTACTTTGGCATTACAATTAGGTGCAAAACGTTCAATAATTCAACTGCTGCAGATTGCACACAAGAAACAGAGTGCAAGTGGGTGATTTTACAATCAATCCAGAGAAGGTTGGCCAGTCAGAAAACACACCATCTGACTTCTGATCTTACCATAGTGCCATCTTCACTATCTTGGAGATGTTTGGTTCACTATGAAACCTCACCAGAACTCCTCACCAGAAGGTGTTTGTGTGATATTTTATTAATACATGATCTATATTGGTGTGGGCAAACCTTTTCAGCAATGAGTGCCAAAACAGGAGCAGGCACATACACACGGGGGGAGTGCAGGAAACCATAAGAGCAGCACCCTGGTGAGCATGCACAGGAGCAGCAGAAACCTGAAGAGCAGCTCCCCGTGTGCACATGTGCGCCGGGAAGCTGAGCTTCCCATTTTTGGCATGCGCAGGAACACCGGTCACCTGGTCTTCCAGTTTCTGGCACATGCAAAGACTAGCTGGCCAGCACGCATGCGCGTGTCGGAAACCAGAAGCTCAGTTTCCCAGCGCACGCATGCATGCCAGGGAGCTGCTCTTCCAGTTTCCTGCGCTTGAGAAGACCGGCTAGTCGGCGCACATGTGCACGCCAGAACCCAGAATAGCAACAGGTGATGGCTGGCGTGCCCGGAGAGACGGCTCTGTGTGCCACTTCCAGCACGTGTGCCATAGGTTCCCCATCACAGATCTATATTGATAGATTCCCCCTTTTTCTGCTTTGTTGCTGTTTCTGTTAACATGGGTATTTATGTTTTTTATAGCTTTTCATAGTTTTTCTGATTTTTTTTTTATTATGTATTCTTTTCTATTTCTATAAATAAATAAATAAATGAATGAATGAATGAATGAATGAATGAATGAATGTATAAATAAATATATGTTTTAATGAAAAAAGGAAGTCAAGCTACCATGATATGAAAATGTTGTTTATAGCTTAGTAAATTTTGTGAAATCACTATTGATTTCAACAAACCATAGATAAGAAAAATGTGGCTTGGCATTTTATGTAAACCTAGCAGGTATTTGTAGCCAAACTCAATAATACTTTAAGACTGACTTAAATGTCGCGATCTGACTTGGATTCATTTTTTTCTCATAATGATGACATTCCTGATCCATTTTTTTCTCATATATTCTGAATCTGACATTTATTGTAAGGCAGAGTAGCTTTTACAGTGGCTCAATTAAAGATACTTACTGCTGTTCAGGAGAAGACAAGAGGAAGCTTATTTGTGGCAAAATAAAACTTGTCTGGAATTGTAGCAAAAGGGATCGAGCCCAGAAATCCATGTGTTCTGATTTCAATTTACAAGAACTCCTAGCAGGTTATTTATTTGTTGTTGTTTTTAGAAAAGTCCTCTACATCTCAGCAGTAGAAGAAGACACATTTTACAGTAAGAGCTCTGTGTATGTGTGTGTGTGTTATAAAAATATCAAAAAGTCTTTGATAAATGTATAGCCTGCAATGGAAGCACATTAGAATGAAAACTTTGTACACATTTTTAAAGAACATTCATTCCCACCACAAAAGGCAGATACCTATTTGCAGAGGTGGCAGCATCTGATGGACTTTGTCTGACCTTGGATGAAAGATTGTGAAGGAATCGTAGTTTTCTAGGCTAGACTGGGAAACACAGAACATAGGTTTATTGGTCTGGAAGGGACCCCAGAATTTAGTCCAACCTCCTGCTCAGGGCAGGAGTTTCTAAATGAATAAATATTTCCTATAAAGTCAATAGTGAGTTACTTCAATAGTCATCAGAACTGAATTTCAATTCCAGGGAGTTTTTAACTTCACTTTGTTTTAAGTAGTTCTATCTGATTTGAGAACGTGACATGTGGATTTATTTTTTTAAAAATTTTTAGCCAGCGGCTAAAATTTAAACCTCCCCTTTGTCTCAAAAGCATATTTTCTTTGCTTATATTTTACTTTACTAACTTTAAGTTGTAATAAACCAAGTCTACTGTGCTTGGAGTCACTCTGCTCCTTCTGTGGAATGGAACACCGGACCTTTACTCCACAGGCCTCTGATAGCACCATCGATTACAGCAAGCAAGATTAGGGAAGCTGTTCACTGAACCTCTTGAAGGTTACCACCGTTGAAAGGCTGGTAACATGAAGGATGAATTAGTGACCTGGTTTGCTATTAGGAACTTGTTGGGCAACAGCAGGTTCTCTGGATGGCTACATATTAATCCTGCTGATTTGCACTGGTGCTTGATTCCACTCACATCTGCCCTACTGTACCTTTGCACATTATCTTACAAATAATACAGCCAGTCAGGGCCATATCATTAACAGAGAGATAACAGATACTGTAACAGAGAATAGAAGCCAGATCTAAATAGAGGCAAATTAGGAGGTTATCATATGCCTTCACAAATTATTAATGTACATCATATATACCTATCCAGAAAGCTTGTTGGAAGTAAGATGGGAGTTATTGCTAAAGAAAATGTACATTTGTTATCGCTTTGGAGTTGCTAATGTAAAAACTACCTTCCTGGGTTGGATTACTGTATACCTATATCCCTGGAATTTTAGACATAAGGGAGAAAACTGTCTGTCCCAAGTTATCCAAATATATATAATCTATGGATATTTAGGTTTTATGTAGCGATCATGGAATTGCATTTTAGCAAACAATGTGAAACAAATACTCTGTTAAATCAGGAAGACAAATTCAGAAGCAATACCGCACTGACCATCATGTCTGTCTAGGGCAGTGGTTCCCAATGTGGGGCCTACGCCCCACAGGGGGGCAATTTGATTTTTAATAGGGGCAATTTGGAACCTTGTTTAAATCAAGTTAATGGCCTTTTAGGCTTCCTCCGCGTGAGTAGGAATTCACTTTTTGAATAGTAGGAATTATATGTCACGGAGGGGGGGCATCAGGATTTTAGGGATGCTTAGGTGGGACATGGCCAAAAAACTGGTGTAGGGAGATTCTCAGACATCCAGGTCATAATTGTCTCAAAGGTGCTTTTTCAAATGGCAGCTGGATTTTGTTTGTCCTTGAAGATGTTTCGCTTCTCATCCAAGAAGAAGCTTCTTTAGGATAAGAAAATGTCACAAAAAACCCTAATAAACACATTTGTATTGTTCCAGAAGATAAGGCTTCCTCCAAGAGATTCAAAAATACAAAAAATGAAAATGTGAAAGCCTTGATACAGTAATTGGCTGCTCATTAAGTGGGAGTGGATTTTACTTTTATTAGTCATTTCTAAATTACTGCTAAACCTCAAAAGAATTTCCTCCATTGGCCACAGATTTGAACTAGATGATATCTGAGATTCCTCCTAGTTCTTCCGGTTTATAATTTTATATCTAATACCTGTTGTTCCGAGATATTCATATGTAACATCTGCATTCAAAGAGCAGAACAACTCTGTCGAGATGGCGCATCCAGAATCCTATGCAAAAGTGTCCATATTATTTATGTTATTTTTCAGATTTTTTTCCCCCTAAAACTCACATGTCATAGAATTGTTAAGAATTAGCACCACATACTACAAATCATTATAAAATGCCGAGAAGCAACCTGTTGGACTAAAATAGTACAGACAATAATCAGAAATTCTGCTTTCAGGAAACAGGCTTTCCTATGACAGGAAGCAAAAGAGAGACTGCTGGAGACAACAGGCCCCAAAGCCTACAATTGCCAAAAAAGACAACATGGCTGTACTGGCACATCCCTACAGCAGGAAATCTCTGAATGATGCATTCAATCTGCACAGCAATTTAACATGTCATTTGTTTCCTGAGCACTGATACTCAGAGTCATTTTTTATCCATTTTTGCTCCCTTAATCTCAGGGAGCCCATCATTCCCTACAGAAGCAAGGAAGTGAAGGTCAAACAGTTGTTGGAATTCTACCCTGAAAAATATCTGTAGCTCATTTTCCTGAACTTTCAAAACTCTTCTGTGTGCAGTTTGAAGCTCTGACCTTCAGTCTCTGTTTTAATGTGCCATTTATTCAAGCACACTGGGGCCGTGCTCACCATGCAATGCCAAATGTAACGTCTGTGAAAGTAACTCAGAGACAGGCAAGAAAAATGTAGGTTTTTAGTGAACAAGAGAAAAAAATGGGTGCTGTATCGATCTGAATTGTCTGTGAATCAATTGATATGGATCTTACTAGAATAGAAGTTATGGGTAATGACAGGAACTATGTTCACACAGTACATATTGATCTGCATGAATGTGGAGTGAGACAAGTGTATTCCACCTAGACTCCCAGGCATTCATTAAAAATCCTGGAGCCTTTATTTTGAAGACTATACTGTAGAATTGCCATTAAATCAATTGCTGGATGCCTCACAACCTTCCTATGATAAGTCATGCAGGAAAGATGTTCCTAATCACTATGAATAACCAGGGTGGGCCACTCTCTACTCAAGTCACAATTCTGTTAAGTCTGATTTTATTGGATAAGCATTCTTCCTTAATTGGTACCTGACGGAAGCGTTTCTTATCAGATTAGAGGAGCTGGAGCGCTCTACTATTAGAGGGAACCTCAGAACTTGTTCCAAATTACCTCCCACATCTACAGCTGTGATCACTATTACAGCGTGAGGGAGGGAGGAAGGGAGATTGGCACCATACCTTTTCAATTACTACATCACACAGGTGTTTATTTTCAGGAATATGTCCATAGGACTGTGTTTCTTTTTTCCAAAATGAGATTTTGCAATTGTATGCAACCAATTGCCTTAATGAAGTATAAGACTGTAGAATGTCTTGTTACATTCCACATATATTATGGGCATAAAGAATCTTTCCACAATCACAGATGGCGATTCACAATCGCAATGCACAGATGGTGTATACCATCTGCAGTACTGGGAGGCTGTAAACAGCCCTGCAGTCTTTTTGCCTAACCAGTTCTTTTTTTACAAAAAATATTTCTCCTTCTTCCTGGAGGGTGATGAGAAAAGTTACTGCATGTACAAGTTGGTGAGTTCCCAGTTGCTTGAGTCAAATAGAAGCAAACTGCTTTTACTTATTTTAGGGGTGGGGGAGAGTGAATCTATGATTATGTTTCTAAGTGAAATCTGCTTAATTTGTGGGATTTGTTTCAAATATTCCAGGACTCCACATTACCACCGCACCAGTTTGCCTTTCTAAAAACACCAGGCACAATGATTTCTGAAGTTTGGATTTATAAGAGAGTGGGAGTGAGAAGGGGGGTGGGGAATTACAGAACAAAAATATGGCGAGTAGCCTAGCTAAGAAGAGTCACCGAATTAAAGCTAAAGAATTTGAAATACAAACCAGGCTTAAGCCAATTTATTCATTCTTTTGTGCTCTCCATTTCAGGCATGGATGTTTGTATGTCATGGAAAAAATTCAAAATGGCAGCCACAACAAAGTTCCATCTGTTGTTGTTTTTTTATGCGCACAGGGAGAGTTGGGTTAGTTTATTGTTTCTCAGCTGTTTTTTTTTCTCCACTTACATTAAAGTGCAATTCTAAATTTATAGTTGTCTATGCAAAACGTGTTTAAACATGATTCTACCCAGGAAAAGTTACACAAACTCAAACTCTAACCATTTGATTGAAGTAAGTCCCGGAAAATCCAGTGAGTTTCTATTCCGATATACATCAGTGTTTCTCAACCTTGACAACTTTTAAGATGTGTGGACTTCAACTCTCATGCCTGGGGAACTCTGGTAGTTGAAGTCCACACATTTTAAAGTTGCCAAGATTGAAAAATTCAAGCATACAGTGCTGCACTATAAAGAAAGGCAGGCAATTGATGAAAATTTTATCAAAAAAAGAGAAAGAGAGAGAATGAAGCATTTATTTTGTGCACTGAAAACAATGCAGGAATTATTTTGAAATTAAAATATAAAGCAACAAATCTAAAACCAATTAAATCATCCACAGCTGTAGAATGCCTGGATTGATTAGGTTTAGTTAATTAGAGCCATGGTGATGCAAGGGTTAGAAAGCAATATTGCAAACTAACTCTACCCACAGCCAAGAGTTTGATCCTGACCGGCTCAAGGTTGACTCAGCCTTCCATTCTTCTGAGATGGGTAAAATGAATATTCAGATTGTTGGGGGCAATATGCTAACATTTGTAAAACACTCAGAGTGCTGTAAAGCATTATGGAGCAGTATATAAATCTAAGTGCTATTGCTGTTGTATCAAGACTGGGGGGAGGCGGTGTTGTGGGGGGACCTGAACTTCAAATCTCTCTATCTTTCTACTGAGAAATAAATTATCTGACCATCATGATGGAAAAGAAACACATCTAAGAATACTGAGCCATCCCAGCCATAATGAAGGGTGTCCACTTCATTATGCAAAAGCTATTTGTCATCATGAAAGAAAGGTCAGGGATCTGTTTCCTGAACCTGTTTGGCACACAATTTTCCAATGAAAATATTTCTCATTTTATTTCCATTAACCACACTCAATTCCAATCATAATGAGTTTCAGGTGAATTATACCACTCAGTGGTTATTGATTTATGCTGCTAACATAAAAATACAGAATAACACCCCCCCCACACACCAAGATTACAGACAATGGATTGGATTCAATTATGCTGGAAGTGAATCTAATAAAATCGATATGATTTATGTGATTAAAATCCCACTGATTTCAAGATGCCTTCTCCTTTGAATATGCTTTTCTTTTTACTGGGTGTTGATGTTCATAATGGCAAGCAATTCTCCTCCTATAACCTGACTGAAAGGTATTATTATTATTGGATCCAAATTTAGGTGCGGTTAGTCTGGATCCACACTGATGATAAATCTCTATAACGATGCAATTAATCAAAGTAGCAGGACCCTTATTTTCTATCAAATTCAAGTCTCACCAGGCTCAAGGTCGACTCAGCCTTCCATCCTTTCTAAGGTGGGTAAAATGAGGACCCAGATTGTGCGGGGCAATAAGCTGACTTTGTATAAATATACAGAA
>JANHZT010001339.1:68748-80182 GCA_032468215.1 Stegonotus admiraltiensis
GTTTGGCCGACGGCACCCTGAGGAGCCCCTCTCTGTGGGAGCGTACTGGCCGGTGGGAGGCTATCGGTGGCAGAAGGAGGTCCTGTAAATACCCCAGCCCTAAGCCATGGAGCGCTTTAAAGGTGGTCACCAACACCTTTAGATGAATACAGCATCCAATACATATATACACAAAACTATTCATAAAAATGTTAACTATTATTTCTGGCCTCTGGGCACAGAGAAGATTAGTCACAGTAACAGAGTTGGAAGGTACCTTGGAGGTCATCTAGTCCAACCCCCTGCTTACGCAGGAGACCTATACTAGGGATTCAAACAGCTGAACTGCCGACCTTTCTGATCGACAAGCTCAGTGTCTTAGCCACTGAGCCACCTAGTTGGATTAAAGGCGCCAGGTTAAAACAACTACAAAATTAAGCTGCTGGAGCTGCACCATTCCCTCCCCCCCCCTTTTTTTTAATTAACTTTTTTGCAGCTGTATGGATATCTTGAATGGACAGAAAGACCAGAGAGGTTAAACACTGAACCCGTCTGTTCATAGTGACTTTGACCTTCATCAGGCCATCTTAGCTTTTATTCTTACACACACACACACACACACACACACACAGAGGGAATGGGGGGCGTCCACTAATGTCCTGGAAATAATAACCTCATAAATGGCTTGAGGGTAGAATATAAGCATATTCTTCTTTCAGAGTATGTGGAACTATTTTCAGTTTCTTAATTTGTATCACCTGGTAGATAACTATGAAGTTAGGTCATACCCACAATTACTATCTAAGAGAATAATCTTTATTGAAATAATCTAACTCCTTGAATTCTGGTTTAGAGAAAACAAAGGATACGACTTGTTTCATGTAGTGATCATGCGATTAATTTATTCAATATGGCTCTTAATAATCATGAAATTTTTTAAAAAACCCGATGAGATGGATAGAAAATAGATAGCAAAGAGTGAAGTTCAGATTCTTTTTTTTCCCCTTGTCACAACAATATAGACATGGAACTGCAATCAGAATAAACATTTTTAAGATCTAAATCATCCTATCCATTTGTTTAACTGTACAATTTAATTGAGGGGGTAGTGAAGCCATGGCAGTTGCTACTGATTTTCTAAGCTATAGTGGTAGGACAATAGCTACCTGGCTGTGATTAACTCCTGTTCTATTTTTAAGCTACAATAAATCCATTAATTGCATTTGGTTTAATCAATTCAACTCAGTTGACCAATAAATGTTTAGCACTTCTTAAAAAGCAATACATTCACTAAGGAGTCGTGCTTGAGTCACAAATGAGGTTTGATTTAGAATAAATGGAGATCTTTTCAGAAATGGAACAGATAATTGAAGGGAAATCGTTGATTGCTGCAGTAGTACTTTCATTGTTAGATTCCAGAAAGGTCAAGAAACAGCAATAGTACTTGGCATGTAAAATCTAGATGTACTGGATGCTTTCATAAAACTAATTCTGCTGACAGATTAATACCTTAAGCAATATCTAAAAAGCAAAGAAGGATTTGTTTTAATTAGAGCTGGAATAAAGATTCTTTTGGAGAGATTTATAGACAATGCAGAGTTGAAGTGTATTCCCTTAACTTAAATTTCAAGAAACTGACGATCAAATTTGAGGATGAAGGACAAAACTCAACTATCTTTCCCTTTATTTTGCTGCCTTGTATTTTGCTGAGTTCTGCTTGAGGAAGTCTCGGGGGGTTCTTTTTGTGATACCTTCAACTATAGTATCCTGTTCTGGACTTTCTGCATAGGTTGGAGACTGGAGGCACTGATTTGCAATGGTTAAGCGACTAAATTTTGGGATGCCATGGGGATCATTTTTTTTTCTTTTAGACTTTTATATGAAATTGCAGGGAGAACTTATCTATCAGTTAAGAGTGTGGCATCTCCAGCATGTTGATGATATTTAAATGTATATTACTAAATTAAGCCTGCCAAAGTCTTGTCCTGATGCCTGAAGGTTCTTTGGCTTCACAATTATTACTGCATGCATGGGTGAAAGTCATAGCCAGAAGGGCCCCATCTGGAGCAGAAGGATCTTGCTACAGTGATTCACACCATTATTACTGCTGGATAGAATACTCTGTTACATAGGGCTGCCCTTGAAATTTACTGAGAAACCGCAATAGGTTCAAAATCCAGTGACCTGCTTCTCCAGTGACTTCTTTTCTAGTGCTCAATGCCTTGACTATATTATATCTGTATTATCTTCCTTGCGTTGTTTATTAATAAGTTTTCTAGTACAATTCCAAGTGCTGTTTCTAGCCTATATTGGAAGAAATGTCCATCTGGGTTCAGTTCCAAGTGGAGAGAAAGATACTGGAAATATGGAGGCTGCTTGGAAAGCTGGTTTAATGGAGAAGAACCATTAAGTACATGGTCCTGGTGCAGTTGAACACACGGAGTGGAGAGTGAGAGTTATTTATACCCTCTCTTGGGCTTTGAACTTGAGCTTCCTGTTCCTGTGGCAAGGGCAGGTATTCTATTGGTTGCTGTAGGGGTCATGTGCAAATCCTAGGAGTTTGTCTGAGATAAGTCTGGTTGAACTGTGCTGGGTGATGTAATATCCCCAGGTGCCATATGGTGAGCTCTGCTGCTAGATGGGTAGAGGGCTAATCCTATTATGTCGTGAGGGTGAAGGTCTTTTGTCCTGCAGATAAGATGGCCCAGTCTTTTGTTTTGTAGATAAGCTGGCACCAAAATATCTGCTGGGGGCAGGGATCTGGGGCTGAGTTTCTGTCTCCAAGAGCATGTTTCTTAATTTCTCATTCAGGGAAATATAATATTCTGCCTTTTAAATATTTCCTAAAATATTGCATTCTTCTAAGAGGAATGGGTGCTAACTTTCTTCACCTATAACGCCCTTTCTGGCTTGGCACCTAGATACTTCAGGACAACCAGAATCTTAATACATGAAGCAAGCACAACATTAAGATGTGTTAGGGAGCCTGAGTTGCGTAGCAGGCTAAGCTACTGTTAAGAGGTAGCAATTAGGATCCAGCTACCTGCAATTACTGCAAGTTCAATTCTCACCAGGCTCAAGGTTGACTCAGCCTTCCATCCTTTCTAAGGTAGGTAAAATGAGGACCCAGTTTGTGGCGGCAATAAGCTGACTTTGTATAAAATATACAAAAGTATGAAGTCTATTGCTTAACGCATTGTAAGCCGTCCTGAGTCTCCGGAGAAGGGCAGCATATAAATCATTTTTTTAAAAAAAAATCTGGTCATGGGTTGAGGACTACCTGTATTCCTGATAACCCCTTACAGTAACATCTGGCAACCAGTATCTGAGGCTACCAAATTGTCAGATGTCTCTTTGTGGTTAACGTAATCATCTTTTACTTTGGTAGGAAGAAGGTGGGGCTTCTTCATGCTTGTTTTTGCCTAAAATATTGAGGACAAAAGACAAGATGGGGTGGAGTTTTCTTTTCATTCCTTCCCTTCCCTTTTCAGCAATCAAAAGGCATGTCTCCTGATGTTAAGAGATGGCTTAGAACAGTGGTACTATCATTTGCTGACATGCATGCTTGATTTTCTTTGAAATTTCACATCGGCATTCCTGCCTATGTGATCTCTTTTGTGAGCCTGGGTATTTTTTCCAAGCTGACTTTTAGGTCATGTTTCAACTGGATTGTTGACAGTCTAAGGCTATAAGCAGTTGCCAAATACAACCTTCTAGCACAAAAAAAAGAAGACATGAGTGTGCACACACACACACACACACACACGCACGCACACACACACACAGAGACATGAATCTCAAGCTGCATTTTAGTCATTCTCAATTTATGCCAACTGCAATTATAGAGAAGGAACCACTTTGCAAGCTGCTGAGGCCAGGCAGCAGGAAAAAGTGAAGTGCTAAGAATATTGATGAGGGAAATGAATTGTTAAGGTGGACAAAGCATTTATTAGCCAGAGGTGCTGAGTGGACCCCTGTGGATATAAAAATCATCTGATCTTGTTTTTGCTTGGGGGAAGACAGACTTCACTGACAGGCATATCTAGCTTAAACAGCAAAAGTCAAGTTAGTTTAAAGAAATGCTTACTATGAAATTTGCTGGCAAATCCACTTCATACAGTCCTAGGCTCTTGGCCCCATCTAATTCTAGTTCACAAAGCCTTCACAACAACTAGTTCCTATATATTTTTCTGAAATGGTTGTTCTGAGAAGAGTTTGAAGAGATTTTGCATTTAAAAAAACCTTGATATTTAGTATGAATCTAAGAAATGGGGGTAAATTGTGGACTCTACAGTTACCTTTGACATGACTGTCCTGGTTTTTTCTACATTTTCCACCTAATCACATTATTCAGATAGATAGATAGATAGATAGATAGATAGATAGATAGATAGATAGATAGATAGATAGAGGCAGACAGACATGGGAATATAGAGGTGTACGTGTGAGAGAGAGAAACATCAGATAAGATTTTTGTGGTGAAAATAATATCCATTGATCTTTAGATCTATTGGGGTTAATGAGATTGCGTTTTATTTTTGAAGACAAAGGAAAAACAAGAAGTCTCACAACAGTGAGGGTATGTAACAATCTCCTCATCCCTCAAGTACAAATCAAGTTTTAATAGTAGACCCAAAACAGATTAATCCCAATATTTTTCTACAGTACTAATATCCACAGAAAATCAAAATGTGTTTTTATGTCTTGATTTGAATTTAGTTGATTTGAGTTTAATAGATACATACATTCTGTTGTTTTATTATTAATGTTTTTTGAATTGTTGGCTGGTAGCCACCCAGTGTTTGATATAAGATGGGCATCTATATAAATGTTTTAAATAAATAAATACACTGATATTTATAGATTATGTGTCATCAAGTCAATGTTGACTCTTAGGAACCACATAGATCTGGAAATTCTTTGTTAGAATTCTATATTTCTTATGATTCTATGAGTGATTTTCAACAAAGCTATGGCAATGCCGAGGCTTTCAGTTAACTAGAAGTATTTATTAAATTAATTTTTCTAAGAAATTAAATAGAAATAAATTCTGATAAATTAAGTAGAAATAAATTCTAAGAAATTAAGTAGAAATTAAGCAGAAAAAATGGAATCTGCTACCATTTATGAAATGAAGAGAGAGAGGATGGATAAAGAGACAGACAGACAGATACTATGCAATGTGCATATAAGTTGTGCTGCTGCTGCAGTTCAAATAAAGTAATATGAAAACCACTTCAGATCTGAAAATTGCCTCCTAAATTGGCTAATAAATAATTTCTGTTAAAGCTTAACTGTTATAAAATAGCATTTTAATGGAAAAAAGAAAGGTCTAATGCTTTCAAAAGACCATGAATATTCAGAGATCACAGCTAGCCCTGATGATTATATTTCCATTAATAACGGAGTATTGCATTGATTAGCAAACTCATTTTTCCTCACACTGTTACATATTTAACAGCTTTGCTTCATCTGTCTTTGGTGTAGGAAAACTGCCAATGTTTTTTGCCTTAAGCAACATTTCAAGGCAAATCTGGAGTTTCCCCTCAACAAGGGATCTCTGGGATGCACTAAAAAGAGACTTGGTAAAACAGGGACCAATTTGTGATCTTGCTAATCTAGCTCTGCTGTGGGCCTGCTGAGTTTTCAAGCCTCAGGGAAGAACTGAAACAGCAGAAACTGTCCTGATAGGGCAGTGGTCTTTTTGTCTTTGAGACAGATCTGGGCCACCAACCAAAATCATCTGGCTCATAATCCCAAAAAGAAATGTCATAGTTATAATCACAGTGGTCCTAAAAAAAATTATTCTATCTCATGTCAAATGTAGAACTGAGGTATTTTAATAAATTGTAATAATTTGGACAGTGCTACAAGCCTGTATATAAATATATATACAGGGCTGTATACAGGGCTGGGATTGAAAAATTTTAGCAACTGGTTCGCTGCCTGGGTGGGCGTGGCCATGGGGGAGTGGCCTAGTCAGCCTCCTGCACCATGGCAAGGGGTGTTCTCGCCCTCCTCAGGCTCCAGAGGCTTTCCTTGAGCCTCCAGGAGGGCGAAAACAACCTCTCCTGGGCACCAGAGATCCTCTGGAGGCCGGAAACAGGCCCATTTCCAGACTTCCAGAACTTCCGGAAGGCCCATTTTTCACCCTCCCAGAGCCTCCGTGCAGGTGCTGCACTTACCTGGCATCCAAAATGGGTCACATGGAGACTCCTGGGAGGGACAGGACGGGGTGGATCAGCTAGTCCTTGCAACTACCGGCGAACCAGATTAAATTTAACATCCGGTTCATCCAAACTGGTCCGAACCATCTGAATCCCACCCCTGCCTGTATATATTTTTATAAATATATCTATTGTATGTAGATATAATTATATATTCATAGTCTATCTTCAGTTACTGGAGTTTCTTCCTTATCCCTCCATAAGCATTTCTTTCCCCAAAGAAATGCTTATGGCAAAGAAATGCTTATGGCAAAGAGGCACCAGCAAGACTCCACAAAGCACACCCTCATTTTCTCCTTTGGCAACCTCTTCCTCTCTTTCCCTAAAAAAGAAAGCCATGGCTTGACCCACTGACTCCTCTGAAATGCCAGTGCATTCGTCCAAGAAAAAAAGAAGAGAACACTCATCCATTTTGGTCAGGGATTCAGCAGCCACTTCAACAGAGCAACAAATCTCTCGCCCAGCACTGACAAGAACAGGTTCTGAGGCAGAGAAAAAAATATGAAATAAGAAATGGTGGCACTCTTAGCATGGGTCACGTGAGCCAAGAAAGAGACTGCAACCACTGTAGTTTTTCCCCTCACAGTCTCTTTAGCCCCATTTCCCTGCTGTGAGTGAGGGACATAGATGAGCCTGGTTAGACCAGCCTGAAAAATGGAGGAGGAGAACATAGTAGTGTGGAGCCACGTGGAAAGAGACAGAAAAGGGTGATGGTGGAAAGAGAAGTAGCAACCAAAGCCTATGCCTGGCTTACCCCTCACTGCTTTCAAGCAACAAAACCAAGCCTCACACAAATTGCCATGTCCTTAAGATGTTTGCCTCGGTGGTGGGTTGCCCCCAGTTTGGACCGGTTCTATAGAACCGGTAGTAAAACCGGAGGGAGGCTCTGCCCACTGACCCTGACATCTTCAGAAGCGATCTGCGCATGCGCAGAAGCGAGCGCGCGTGTGTGATCCCATTGCAAACCAGTAGTAAAGGTAAGTAGAACCCACCCCTGTTTGCCTGTGTACTTTGGTGACTGTATCTGTATTTTAGAGTGTTGATTTCTGGTGACTGCCTGGACTAATCCCTGCAGGTTTTTTGGCAAGGTTTTTCAGACGTGGCTTGCTATTGCCGCCTTCTTTCAAGGCTGAGAGACTCTGACTGACCCAAAGTCAGCCAGTAGGTTTTGTGTCTAAGACAGGATAGAACGCCAAGTCTCCTGGTTTCTAGTCTGGTGCCTTATCTACTATACCAAACTGGGTCTCGTAAGACATAATAGTACTCAAATAAAATACACGGTATTCATAATTTATAATTAGTTATTAGCTATACAGCCATCATGGCCTGCCCTCTAATCATAGACCAGGTCTCTGGCCTCTAGCCAGAAGAAAGTTGCTGACCCCTGTCAGAAGAGTTAAAAGGAAATTTCTTCTGTAAGAAATTACAGAATTTATTCTGTATGTATGTGTTACTTACATTGATAACTAACACATCAAAGGAAATGCCACAGTACAATTTTAATACCAGTTTTCTATGTCAATAATTCTGAGTGTCTACTTTACATGTACATTGCAGTGCGTATGTGCAATGTGACTGTGTGTATGTTTATGGTAGTGTAAATATGTGTAAAAACTTCCATTCCTGGAAAGGAACTTTCCAGAAAATTCCAAAATGTTTCAAGCTACACCACATTTTGAACAGCGCAAATGGCTTTCATGCCATAAAATTAACTTTTGAAAAATCACGTGGGCCACCATTGCAACAATTGGATCAGCATGCTCAGTGGTGAAATCCAAATTTTTTTACTACTGGTTCTGTGAGCGTGGCTTGGTGGGCATGATGTGGCTTGGTGAGTGTGGCAGGGGAAGGATACTGCAAAGTCTCCATTCCCACCCCACTCCAGGGGAAGAATACTGCAAAATCCCCATTCCCTCTCCATTCCTGGGGGAAGGATATTGCAAAATCTCCATTCCCACCCTACTCTGGGGCCAGCCAGAGGTGGTATTTGCTGGTTCTCCGAACTACTCAAAATTTCTGCTGCCTGTTCTCCACAACCTGTCAGAACCTGCTGAATTTCACCCCTGAGCATGCTGTGGATAAACAAAATGTTTTGGGTTAGGTCTCACATATTATAACACTATCTAGGAAAGAGAGGCTTTGGTATAACAATTGTATAGTTAGTTAGGTGTCATTAAATTGGGGTTTGAATGCTGGCAACTTTATGGACAAATGCCTACTTCTTTAACTTGTTCTCAATAATAATCCAAAGATCTTCCAATTAGATTCAGGCAATCATCTTGAACTCATCTATCCACCTTATCTATTGTTTTCCCTTTCTCAACCTTGCCAAGCATAGTTCTTTTTCTAATCAATCATCTGCTCACATCATATTCCCAAAGCATGTGAATTTGTCCCGCTGGTCATCATCTCAAGGAAGCAGTCAGTGTTCATTTTGGTCAGGGCTGATAGATTTGTTCCCTTGGTACTCTTAGTAACCATTTACAAATACACAATTTGAAGGAATATATCTTCCTTACTTTGCCCTTTTTCAATGTCCACCATTCATAGACATATATTGCCGGGGGGAAACAATTGTTTTAACTATTCTGATCTTTTGTTGCCATAGAAATATCCTTATTCTTCATGATCATGTCATTTTGTTGTTGCATTCCTCCCAAAGATTAATCTCCTCTTTCCTTCTCCAGCAAACTGGCCAGATGTAACTGTTATTGAGTCCAAGAAAACAGAACTATCTATCACTTCTTGACTCCCAGCTGTGAATTCACTAAGCACTTTGTCTTCTTAACATTTAACATGAATCCATACTTTTCATTTTGAGTTTTTTAACGAAAACTTACTTACTTACTTACTTACTTACTTACTTACTTACTTACTTTTTCCTTCCTTCTTCTCTCCCTCCCTCCCTCCGACAACATGGTGTCAATTACAAGGGGGAAATCAGTAAAACAGAGCTTATTCAAAATATCTATCAATGGATGATGTGAAAAGTAATTGGGACTTGCCTTTCTGGCATGGGTGGAAGAGATAAAGAATCATGGACTATGACAAATATGATTTGGCAAAATTTCAAGTTATCATTATGGCCAAAGCAGAAGAGTAGGTTGAAGTCTGGAAGTAGGGTTCTCAAAATAGTTTCGTTACAGGAAACAAGCAGCTGAAGTCTTACAAACGCCAAGCCACTTTATTTTTCCAAATTCAGTTCTTACAGCAGATGTCTTGCTTCCTCAGAACTTCCTCCGAAAAATGATCAAATGATCTGGTGTATCCATTGGCTTTACACAATCAATAAAGCAAAGATCAGTAAAGTCAAAATCTATCTTAAATTATTTCATTTTCTCTTTAATCTGTTGTTGGTTTGTTTTTTGGGTTGACCATTAGACGTAGCTTATGTCCTCCTACCTTTTCTGAATCCAATTTTTCATTTGGCATTTCTATTTCTGTGTATAGTTTTAATTTTTCTCCTTAAGCAAAATGTTTGCTTACAAGCCCATCAGTACAGATATAAACACAAACTTTTTCAATCTCTAGGCTATCAAATTTTCTTCCATAGTTGTTGATATAGAACTGTTAAAATTTTAATTGCCTCTTCTCCTGCATTTTTAAACAGCTCAGTGTTATTTATCTATGCCTGGTGCTTATCTACATGATTCCTGAAGTCCTGAACTATTGCTTCTCATACTTTACTTTATAGTGGAGTTAATCCCTGATTATATTTTCTCCCTATAAATGTTTCTATCACTTTATAATCCTATTTGTAAAGGATTTCAATAAAGTATTTTCATCTTCTTTTAATTTCATCTGACTTTCCTAGATCATTTCCAAGATTACTTTTAAAATCCCTTGTACATTTTACTGTGATTTCTTTGATCGTTCTTAAAAACATATAATTTTCCCTTTCTTTGTTTCTGTCTGTTTGGTGATGTTATTGAATTAAATATCTTTTCTTATGCTTTCTTGCTTAATGATGAAAGTCTACATTCAGTCAGCATACATCCTTCTTGTGGTCCAAAGCTTTCATCCTCCTTTTCCTCTTGATTATCATGATAGATTTCCTTCTTGAAATGTTGAGAATATTTTATTTCTCTGGTTTTCAAAGAAATTTTTTACCTGTTAGCATAATAAAATGTTTCTTATTTTGATTTCCTATTCTGGCAGGTCAATTCTTGCTGGCACACATAAGTTTCATCAATGTATTTGACACTGATGTGTTCAACACTCAGAACCATTCGGAGCTGGCTGATGCATCACTTCTGTCTTCTTTATGTTGATGAGGAGGCCGAAGTTGTCACATGCTGCTGCAAATTTGTCCACACTGGATTGCATTGCCTGCTCTGATCCAGCATTCAAGGCACAGTCGTCAGCAAAGAGGAAGTCACGTAGCACAGTCTCCTTTGTCTTGGTGACAGCCTGGAGTCTTCACGGGTTGAACAGTTTCCCATCAATCCTATATCTCAGGCTAACTCCCAAGGATCTGTTCTGGAAGGCATCTGACAGCATGGCTGAAAACAACACGCACCCTTGCTTGACACCATTTGTAATAGGAAAGGCCTCTGAAGCTTCTCCGTCATCCAGCACACGAGCCATCATACCTTCATGGAACTGACATACCATCAGGATGAATCTACCAGGGCACCCAAACTTTGACATGATGTGCCACAGACCTTCGTAACTGACAGTGTCGAAAGCCTTAGTGAGATCCACGAAGGTGGTGTACAATTCACAATTCTGCTCTTGACACTTCTCTTGGAGCTGTCAGGCTGCGAAGATCATGTCCACAGTGCCACGCTCTTTGCGAAAACCGCACTGTGTCTCGGGTAATAAACCCTGTTCCAGGTGGTCAGTCAGGCTTTGCAGCAACACTCGTGCAAGGATCTTGCCTGCAATGGAAAGCAGTGATATTCCTCTATGATTATCACAGACTTGTTGATTCCCTTTCCTCTCTTAGAGCTGTACAATGGATGCATCTTTCTTTTTTTTAACAAACTTTATTAAGTTAAAAAAAAATAATATCACATTTAAGATATACATTATAAAATATGCATTAAAGTATATAAAAGAAAAACTATATAAGAGTAAAAGAGAAAAAGAAAAAGAAAAAATGTAGAAAAAGAAAATATATATATTCAGTTTCAGTTTATTTACATTTACATACCGCCCTTCTCCCCAAGGGACTCAGGGCAGTGAACAGGCACGAATAAAACAGTAGATACAAAATTTAAAAACAG
>JANHZT010001339.1:136413-151767 GCA_032468215.1 Stegonotus admiraltiensis
AGCCACCCATTCACCTACAAATGAACAGTTACAGAGCTTTTTTGTGCTTGCCATTCCTAAATTCTATTTGGTCTTTAAAACATAAGAACCAATTTTTATTTAGATGCAGTTTGAAGGCAAAGAATCTCCTCCTGCAAAAGACATGGCTAGAAAAACCAATTTATGATCATTTGATTCATGCGACATGTAGTTAAACTGCACCTGTCCCTTTCTGGCTGAGTTTAAGTCACTTCAGTTATCTCTTTGAAGGTCAAGGACTCTGGGAGAAACCTACATGAATGTAGTGCTCATGGCATACTTGCTGGTTGAGAGGCCATAGTGAGAATGATCTGCTATTGATTAAATCTTCTCATATTCTCTCTTGTTTCCTTCAAGATGAATGTGGCACCAAATTCTCCTGTATCCAACTCCTGATTTAATCACAACTGGGTTCTCAGTTCTTTGAGAAGAGTTCTGGTGCAGTGGTGTATAAGGCAGTGAATATCTAAACACTGTTGTATACCCAATCTTGAGTGTTAGCTGATTTATTTGTTGAAAGCTAGATCATATTACTCTTTCAGAAGCAATTACCATAAAGCAAGGGAGGCTGTTGTTTAAGTGGAATTAGCTGTGCAGATTACAGTTTTAGAACGTATTTCTTAAATGCTATAAAGTCTTCAAGCTAAACCTTCATTTAAGTACTGTATGCTTATATGTAGCTAGGTTTGCCCTACAAAATTTACCTTATTTAGATACAATCACCTGGCCAGGGAATAGGAAAAAAAAACTTATTCTCATTTTTTTTCTATCATATCAGTATAATTGTTGTGCTTGAGTATCACTAATTTTATGCCAAATTCTTACATTTTCTTCACATAGCTCTTAATAAATTTGTTGGTAATTGCCAGGAAATCAATATTTTATAAAGTTCAGTGTGCGCCAATTATAACAAGCTTTAATCTCTCTTCTGTTTACAGTGCTTGCCAGAAGAGAAGAAAACTATGAAGTGGATTTTTTTTCTTTACTTATTCCAGATTTGTGACTTTGTGATAGGCACTCCATAAAGGGGCTGGCCTGATCTAGTGAGAGCCACATACAGTTATGTCAAAGCCCATGGCTGAAATAATTATGTACAAGCTCTCTTGCCTTACAAAAATATTGCTTCTCATATTCAAACATTACTTTCTTCCAAGATCCTCAGATGTTTGGCCTCATCTGGAAAAGTCTCCAAATGTCACTTTAGATAGAATTTGGCTGCAAGATAAGATTCACCCAAACTCCTTTTTGCAAATATTACCGAAATAATGTTAGCTTCCCTGGAAATTATTTCAGTGGGAGGTTTAATTTTTTTTTCTTTACAGCTTAACTTCAAAGAAGTTTGGAGCAATAATATTTGTGCTTCTTTTCCACTCTGAACTTTATGATCTGGAATTTGGAGATTTATACTGAGGGCTTAGCCATGAAGCCATTTTGCTGTGCTTCCTGTCATGGCAAAGCTGGGATGCCAAAATAGTTATGCTGCCGTAGCATGCCCATAACATAAGTCTGGAAGGAGGCCATGCTGTGTTGCTTTCCCCATTTGTTCTTCCGCGTGAGACTGTCTTGTTCCTGGCTGAAATCTGAACATCACCAACTGTGGGAACAGCCACTGCCAATTGTTATACAAAATGTGTGCCATGTTGGTGTTTGTAAAATCCGGGTGTTCCATCCAATCCTTGTGTGTGTGTCTCACTGTTGCTTTACCAACCATAATAATCTCTAGATGGTAGCAAAGAGCTCACTTCACTGCAGAGTAGCAACTAGCTAGAATTGTGCAATTCAAATGTAGTGACTGCAAGAGTGTCCTTGAAGCCAGAGTTAAGTAAAGGAGTCTTGGGGTGTGTGAAAGAAGAATTTAAATATGGGGTATCCTGCGATACATACATACGTTTTTTTTTCAAAATCATTTTCAAGGATTATTATTGCCCTACCAACCTATCTATCACCGGTTGGCATCAATAAGTTAATCTTTTGTCTCTCTTAACTGCTGTTCAGCATAAATCCACATTTGTATATCTGAGAGGCAATGGCTGGATAAATATAGTTGAAGAACTGGATTTTGAAAAATCATTGTACCAATTCTTGGCCAAATCGGCATATATGCAGCACTGATCATCCAATGGTTAAAGAGGAGAAAATATGTGTGTATGATGAAGTCATCTCTTTACAGGTTATATGCTATCATGGAGGAAACTTTTTAAAGCCTCATTCCTTGAGGAATTTGTTCATGTGCAAAATCCCAATCAGGGTCCAGATAAAATTTCCTCTTCTGCAGGTTCTTTAATGGTGTTATCATGGATTGTGGATTACAGCTTTTTATGCGGTCCTTGAGGGATGGTCAACATTCAGTCCTTGCTTGGCTTCTGGAAGGTTCTACCAGCTACCTCCCCACTGTTGAAGCAATAGTTGGCAGTGATCTTCTCTGGAGTATATACCAGCCCAATGTCTCACCAGAACTGTCAAACCAAAACTTTTTGGATGGGTCTAGCTCAGCAAATCATCTGTCTGCACTACTTGCACACCTAAGGATTTCTCATTGTCAGCACACGGGTATGTAATTCTCCTGGATGTTGAATCAACAGGAGATTAGCTAGTCAGGTTTCTGGTCCTAATCATCTACCCAAGAGTGTCAAACTCAAGGCCCGGGGCCTGGATTCAGCCTGCAGGGTGCTTAGATCTGGCCCACAGGGCCACCCTAGAAACAGCAAAAGACCAGCCCGCAGTGCCTTTGCCAGTGAAAACAGAGCTCGGGAGCCCATTTTTGCTGGCAGTGCTTGGGCCACCACAGGCATCCCTGACTCGAGTGATGTTTAGCTGGCCATGTCCACCCTGGCCATGCCCACCCCAGCCCCTCAAGATCAAACACAACCCTGATGTGGCCCTCAATGAAGTCGAGTTTGACACTCCTGATCTACCCCATGAATGGACTGTTTTTGATTTAGCACAGGTTGTATGTGTGAGCCAGAAAACATCAAGAGAATGCAATTAAACTGGAGTTTGCATGAAGGACTTGCCAAAACACAGCTGAGACAAAAGAAGACAAATGCTCCTATCTCATAAAAAGTTTTAATTAAAAACATTATGCAGATAATTCTTCAGTGCTTTATATTACATTTCTTTATTACAACCAAGGAATCTATTGATACTGCTTTAATGTAAAAAAAAAAAGCTTCAGCAACCAATCAGATTTCCTACATCTTCCAATCATTTGGGAGAGGTGTGAATATTCTATCCATCTTTTGACTTCTTCCATAACATGCCGAACCCATAAATCTTGCTTCAAAAGTTTAATCTAGTTCTAATTAAAATTAGCACCCATCTTTTTTTTATTATTCGTAAGAAAAGCAATTCAGGTTCCTAGTGTAAGCTCCTCAGTAGACTGATTCCACTCAAATAACATTGGCAGAAATAAAGATCAAGAAAATTTTAAAAAAATGTGGGGCCAAGTGAAAGTTGAGTACATTATCCACATCAATGGGAAATATATACAACAAAATCTAATGCTGTGAACTAAAGAAACCTGGCTAACAAACTGATATCACATTGTGTACAATGACACAGAAGAAGTGGAAATCTGTTATGAGATGAAGATCCCTCTGAGTAATTATAAGGAAGCGTCCATCAGAGAAAGACAGCAGAAGTTTAAAAAAGGAACAGCTTGTTATTACATTAGAGGAAAAATTGAACAACATGAACATGGTTATAGCAATGCTAAAATAGGACAAAATGCTGGAATGCCTAAATCTGAAGAATTTTTCTGTTTTTATTTTGTTTTCTATAACTACTCTGTGAGTTTGTTAATCACAAATTTAAAATAAGAGTATATTCTATTTATATTTATACCTCATTAATATACACATGACATTTGTAATTTTTCGTTGCCTATGTCTGTCAAGCTGGAATAGATTGCCATATTTTCCATACAATTTGAATAATATGACCATTTCATGGGGATTCATTAACTAAACTAATGGAGACCTCTCTTTCTGGGTTTGCTTTTTGATTTTCCTGATGTGCTCAAACCAAAAATAAACACAATTGCTTCCTGCTTACTTTCAAGTTGATACAAGGTCATTCAAGTATTTTCTAACTAAGTGACTCCATAAGAATTATGGACAATATCCTGTCAAAATTGTTAAGCATTTCCTGTCATTTGAGCCACTAGAATGAAACTCCATCCTATTCACAAAAGGTTAAGACAGACACCTTATTTCTCTCCATTACAGGGTTTATTAAATTTCTTATTGAGGGCATTGCCACGGTAGAGGTTTCTCCTTTTGTTGCTTTGCCTCCTTACATTACAGGTGCAGTATCTCCTACACAATCACAAATGTGCTGTGAAAAGAGGAGTAGGAATTAATAAGAATGAACGGCAGTGCTGTGCTAAATATCTTCCAAAATCCATGAAAGGTAGAACTGATGAGCGCTGGGGCTCACACACTGTTTTATATTCTTTGGGGAATCTTACATGCTAAACTGAGCAATCTAGGTGGAAAAATATGTCAGATGCCAGCTGATGGAGAACACTTTTGAATCCTTTAAATAAAGAGACATTTCTTATTTTTGCTGGCATTTGTTTAGGAGATGCTCTGACTGCAATTTTGCAGCAGATGTTCTTTGCCTCCCATCAGTTCAAAGTGACATGCTGCAATTCCTGCTGTTCCCATCACCATTTTATCGCATTAGCGTCAATTACACATAACAATGCATCGCTTTGATCGTAAGTGCCACTTTATCCTGGGAAAGATAACTAAAAAAAATTGAATCCTGTGATATGAACTGTTAATGTCCAGGACATAATTTGAAGCCAATATGCTTTCTACATAGGCAGTTCCATGCCATGCGCCTTTTCCCATTTGTCCCTAAAGTTGCCTTCAGAAAGATTTGTTTCCACCTGACATTTAGTAGTGAAATGATGAGAAGGAAAAGGAGAGGGAGAAGGAGAAGGAGGAAGTGATGAGAAAGAGAAGAGAAGAGGAAGGGGAAGGAGAGGAGAGGAGAAGAAGAATGAGAAGGGGAGGAGAAGGGGAAGGGGAAGGGAAAGGAGAAGGTGAGGAGAAGGAGAAAGAGAAAGAGGTGAAGAGAACGAGAAGGTGAGGAGAAGGAGAAGGTGAGGTGAAAGATAAGGATAAGGATAAGCTACATGTAGTCTTCAACTTACAACCATAATTGAGTCCAAAATTTCTGTTGCTAAGCAAGACAATTGTTAAATGAGTTTTGCCCCATTTTATGACTCTTCCTTTCACACTGTTAAGTGAATTACTGTGGTTGTTAACTTAGTTGGTTATTAAGTGAATCTAGCTTCCTAATTGACTACTTGTCAAACGGTCATAAAAGATCATTACATGATCCTGGAACACTGCAACCATGATAAATACAGTATATGCCAGTTGCCAAGCATCAAAATTTTGATCGTGTGACCATGGGGACACTGCAAGAGTTGTAAGTGTGAAGAACAGCCATAAATCCCATTTTTTAATGCCGTTGTAACTTTGTAACTTGGGACTAAACAAATGGTTTTAAGTCAAGGACTACTTGTACTGCAATAGACAAAGCAAACAAAGCTTGCTTTGGGATAGACACAAAATAGCAGGAAAGACAGATAAAATTAGGAGTGTTTGTTAGTTTTGGGGTTTTAAGTTGAGACAGCTAGCAAAAATGCAGTCTGCCAGTTCTTGGGAAAGAAATGATCTTTCATATATTGTTCTATTAGACCAGCTCTCTGTGTGATGCCCATAATTGTTCCCTTGGAGACCTGCTGAGCTAACATCTGGTTTGGGGAATTTCCAAGGACTCTTGCTCTGCAGCAAAGATAAATATGGGCCTTTTTAAAGTAGCAGTATGCAAAAATAAGGTAACATAATCTGTAATGCTATGCATTTTGGTCATCTTTAAATCCTTAACGTTAGAGTCAGAAATGTTTGGACAGAAATACATTCTTGCTATTTATTTTCACTTTTTAAAATTGTCTGCCCAGGTCAGATGATGACTATAAAAGGTGTCTTAAAGAACACGGTTTAGAAAAATGCTCATTTGTTTCATTTATGATAATTGTATAGCAGCATTTTGTTAATGGAGATTCTAGGCATTGTTGGCCCTGGTTGGAACTTGTAGGAGAAATCATCTGAGAAGTTCAGGGCTATGGGCTAATGTAAGAAGTTACAAAAAAACCAAAAAAACAAAAAAACAAATGTAATGGCAAACCGTTTCCACTAAGAAAATTTCATGAATATGCAGGAGGACCACTAAAGGAGCCTTTACTACTGTACAATCAAGTTATTCTATGTCTTCTATTCAACATTTTCAATGCGTCAAATCAATGGGACTATGAGAAATGGAAGTAAATGGATCTGCTGCTGTTCAATAAATCCTGCCTGTTTAATAAACTCTGAGGATTTTTTGAATCTGGACTAGGAGGAGGAGGAGGAGGAGGCGGTTCATAATCTTGATGATCACAATGATGATGGTAATGTTGGTGCCAGTTCTGATTTCAGGGATAAAAAAACGCCCTTGTAATATCTCTGACAAAGGCCTCATAATTATAACAGCCTCTTAATTTAATATTTTCTTGAAGTCACTGTGTAGGTTCTAAATAGAGGCTGATTCTACATTAGGTGGGTTGGAATTGCTGCCTCAGGCAATCAGTACAGGATACAGCGGCAGAAGAAATCTCTCCACCATAGCAAAATGTCTGAGCTCCAGACTATTTAACCTGTTGTCGAAGGACAGAAATTAAGCATGCCCTTCTACTTGTCTTATAGTAGGCAGGTGACATTGAAGACTGCCCTCTTGTCCCTTTTCCTTGCTTATCCATAAGCTGCCCTTTTGCTCAGGCACTGCTCCTTTCTAAACTCCTCAGTTTGACTTTGAGGGAGTTGGCTATTAAAAAAGAGCATCCCAAAATAAAACATTTATTCAAGTGGGGCAGGTTAGACCTTTCGTATCACTAACATATAAATGCAGGTACAGAGAACCAAAAATACATAGTGCTTCCTTTCTGTACTAAGAGGCATAACATCTAGAAAATATGTGTTGCTGAAAAGTTTGATCTGTACAATGTGCAATCCACAATTATATTCATTCCAAAGATCAATATTCTGTTATGGTGTTTTAGTTACAAGTAAACACACAGACTGTGAAGTTGGTGATACACCCTTATATCAAAACATTAGTGTGACAGCTTTCACACTGGATTGAATTTACCTATTATTTGGGTGCAGGGGAAGGAAACACATCCCTGATTTTTTATACAATGAGAGGACTTTTTTCTCCCTCTTCTTCCTGTTGTGTTCTCGCTATCCAGCAGAGTTTGTGATGGAAAGAACGAACCACATAATTGACTACATAGCTGTCTATTCCACCACAGTGTCATGTGGCTCTCTATATAGCTGTGTAAATTTGTGACAAGCTGCAAGTCAAGCAAATCAAAAGCTTAATTGGGAAATTGTTGAGCAAAGTTGCAGAGGAGTTTTTGACTCCAAAGTTATATTCATACTTATCCATACTTACTATTTAAGCTGCTCATGCTGACTCCGAAATAGTTTTTAAAAATCCAGCCTGGACTGAATGTTTTGGCAACAGCTTGACTTTTGTTCTGACCTAGGCTTCCTGAGACACTAAAAAGCACACAATTAGTCCCAAAAACCCTCTTTTTATTTCAACGGCTATGAATTCTGTTCATTTACAGCCTGTTCATTCTCATTCTGTTCATTCACAGATGACTCACAAATAGTTGTAAAGAGTCCGACAGAAGTCTGCCATAGTCCTTCGGGATAAGGTTGATAAGCACCCACCTTTATCTAGGCTTAGGGCCTGGGTATTTATGGGACCGCCTACTGCCACCAGTAGCCTCCCACCGGCCGGTACGCTCCCACAGAGAGGGGCTCCTCAGGGTGCCATCAGCCAGACAATGTCGGCTGGTGATCCCCAGGGGGAGACCCTTCTGTATGGCGGCACCTGCCCTTTGGAACGATCTGCCCCCAGAGATACGTAGGATCCCAGATCTCCGTTCTTTTCGCCATGCTCTCAAAACTTTTTTATTCCATCAAGCCGAGCTGGCTTAACTCCCTTTTTAGTTATTTTAAATTGATAATTGATTTTATCTGGGGTGTCTTAAATTGCGAGGCCAAAATTTGTTTAATATATTTTTAAATTGTTTTAAATTTTGTATGGTATGTTTTTTTATTTTTTGGCTGTTCATCGCCCTGAGTCCTTCAGGAGTAGGGCAGTATAAAAATCTAATAAAATAATTAAATAAATCTCCCTTGACATGCTGCCAAGACCTAATTGGCAATTAGTTTTGCAAGGCCACATGGAACACAGAGTCAAAACAGAGCTGCAGAATTTAAACCAGCCATACCGAACAACATTGCTTCTGGCAAAGGCTCACGTGCCTTTGCTCCTCCTTTATGTCTTATGGGAGAGGCCAATCATCTCCAAGCCCTACTCCCGAGTCGTCTCTTTTGTTTAAACTGTTCTTGCCTTCTGGCAGCTCTGCGCATGCATGCACTAGGAACAGACTCCTCCTGTTCCTCTGCCTCGCTGATGTCTGAGTCTGGAGGCTCCAGGGTCTGCACATAACTCCCAGATGGCCTTGGCCCCCCTCTCTGCCTCCAACGCAGAGCCCTCATCTGAATCTTCCCCAGACTCCAGGACTGGCCCATGTTTCTCCCCAGCCTCCTCACTATCCAACTCTACTGCCAACTCTGCAGGCCACCGACGGACCACAACAACTTTTGCTCAGTCAAGACAGCAGGCAACCACATTTTCCCAATACAGGACAATGTCTGCAGTGCAATTCCCTCCTATCTCTCTGTTCCAGAAAATCTTAATCACTTTTCTTCCTATAGGAAGGTTTTACTGGACATCTTTAAGTTTATATGCGTAAATATCAGAGGTGGTATTCAGCAGGTTCTGACCAGTTCTGGAGAACCAGTAGCAGAAATTTTGAGTAGTTCGGAGAACCAGTAAATAACACCTCTGACTGGCCCCACCCCATCTATTCTCTGCCTCCTGAGTCCCAGATGATTGGGAGGAAACAGGGATTTTGCAGTAACCTTCCCCTGTCATGCCCACCAAGCTATGCCATTCCCACCAAGCTATGCCATTCCCACCAAGCCACACCCACAGAACCAGTAGTAAAATTTTGAATCCCACCAATGATAAACATGTGTGCGTGCATGGGTGGGTGTAAGTTTATAAAAGTACACACACACAAGCACATCTGCATACACAAACAAACATACACACAAAATTAAATAGTAAAATAAATACTTTGTGCAAAGTAAAACATCAGAATGAACACTGAGGCAGAAAAATTCAAACACAGCGCACACCTTATTGTTCTAACTGCTTTCTAGTGTCTTTGTTATCATTTAGCACAATGGTTATAATCCTTACCTTGTAAATAAAAAAGCTGGTTTAAAGTCTTCCAAGATTTTTTTTAAAAAATTGTTCTTTTTTAATTTTAAATTAATTTTTTTATTATAGAAAATAAAATGCAAAACAGTAAAACAAACAAACATAATGAAATAAAACAAAAACATAAATTCAACCTAACAACAGCAAAAGAAAAAAAACATTTAACATGTAGGATCCACCATGGCTGGATGCCAAAAGAAAAGAATAAACAATAAATTTTCCTCCCCTTTTACATACATACATACATACATGTATGTATCATATATACATGTATGTATCACATATACATTCCATATATATATGAAAAAGCAGTTAACAGGTTGAACTAAACATTACACTAATTTTCAAATCCCTCTGTTAACCATCTGTTACATTTAGCACGCAGAAAATCCACAGTTTCCAATTTCTTATAAAGCTGTCTAGTCCATTATCTATAATCAAAGCAGTTAATTACACCATCTCTGCTAATTCAGTCAATTTTTAAAAAATCTTATTGTTTGCTTGCTTGTTTGTTTTTTAAGCCCAGCGGTGAACGATTTTTCATGGGTGATCTGATTGTATGACACTTTTTGTGATGGTTACATGAAACCATGGTTTGCTATGGGCCAGTTTCTTGAAGTTTTGGGTAAAACTGTTGTAAAACTCAATCGTGTGATTGCAGGGTACTGCAAACAGCTGAAAATCCAGGCTGGTGTGCGGTCATATGACCGCGGGAGGGAGGTGGCTGTCAGAACTTCAAGTCTAGATTGTAAGTACCCCCAGGAAGTTCTGTTCATATCTTTGAATGGTCACTAAATGATTGGTCGTACGTCAAAGACTATCTATATGTCTAAACTACATACCATATTTTTCGGAGTATAAGACACACCAGAGTATAAGACGCATCTTAGTTTTTGGGGAGGAAAATAAGAAAAAAGCTGATTGGCGGGTAGATTGGCCTCCCGGAATACCCCCAATCAGCTGTTCCCAGAGGTGAATTTTAGCAACAGGTTTGTTGGTTGTGAGCTCTGTGCCTTGCTTTTTTTTCAGCCTCTGAAACTTCTGAAACACTGTTTCAGAAAAAACATTTTTTTCTGCCTCTGAAAGCCTCTGAAACAGAGTTTTTTTTTTCTGAAGCTCTGTTTTGGAGGCTTTTTTTCTAAAGCTTCGTTTCTGAGGCTTTTTTTCTTAAAGTTTGTTTCTGGGGCTTTTTTTTCTGAAGCTTCATTTCTGAGGCTTTTTTCAGCCTCTGAAACGTCTATTTGAGCCATCACATCAATAGCTATTTAGCATCTTTTAATTTACAAAATAGAAAAAGCAGAGATTTTGTTATAATTAGAGCCATAAAAATCCTGGTCTGAAAGGACTTGCTCCTTTAATAGAAGAAAAAGAAAAGAAGAAGAAAAAAAACAACCCCAGAGCTCCCAGAATCTTTGTTTACTACATAGTGAAATTTGCAAAATAGATATCTAACCTTTTTTCCTGCAGTCTTAGTAATAAAAATCAAACAGGATTCCCTTGCAAACCTGTTTTTACACGTTAGTACTGACCTGAAACTTTATAAAAAGGTAAAGGTAAAGGTTCCCCTCGCTCATATGTGATAGTCGTTCCCGACTCTAGGGGGTGGTGCTCATCTCCGTTTCAAAGCCAAACAGCCAGCGCTGTCCAAAGACGTCTCCGTGGTCATGTGGCCAGCATGACTAAACTCCGAAGGTGCATGGAATGCTGTTACCTTCCCACCAAAGGTGGTCCCTATTTTTCTACTTGTATTTTTTACATGCTTTCAAACTGTTAGGTTGGCAGAAGCTGGGACAAGTAGCAGGAGCTCACCCCATTACCCAGCACCAAGGATTCGAACCGCTGAATTGCTGACCTTTCGATCGACAAGCTCAGTGTCTTAGCCACTGAGCCACCACATCCCTATACCAGGTTTAGGTATACGTAAATTACTCTAAACTATAAAGGCAAAATCCATTTCCTTTTGAAGTTCTCACATATCACATTGCTCTTCTTAACTATACAACTCCAAAAGACGAATTGGACACACTTATATGATTGTCATTTCAATAAAGGAATATTTACATTCATTTCATTTTTACCTTCCATGACTCTCAATTTAGAGTCTGGAGTTCCCAAGCATTTCCACTTTTCCTGGGTTTGAGTTTGGATGAAAGCATGGCATGCAGCGCATGGGCCACAGCATAGATAGCATTGTAAATGCTATAGCTTTGCCCAGTCATACTTGTTTCAAAAACAGATCCAGGAAGGGTCTCCAGTGACTCCTCACCAGTGCATCCAATACCTCTATCCTCATCCAACATCATATTTGGGAAAGAGCACTCAAATGCGTATTGCCAAAACAGTCTTGTCAAACTGTCCTCTTCTTCTGAAGAAGGCTTTCTCATCTGAATAAATTTCTTAAACCCTAATATCTCCTTTGAGGAAACTGCCAGCGATAGTGCACCATGGATGAAGTCCAGGCCCATATTCCTTTGAAAGGGGATTGATGTGAATTCCATCTGTGCTGGCATGACCCAAATTTTATCTTTTTTCTGCATTGGCATGCCCTCGTATACTGAAATATATGGAAACATTCTAAAAATGGGCATGTCCTCATTTTCACAATATATGATCACCACAGTGGCCGTACTTCTTGTAATAAGCTTGTGCAGCGTAATAAAGCCATTAAATTGCACCTCAAGGTCATTGGCAACAGATTCCTTCGGCATTTCTTCCATGAAGTCAAAACAGATGCCTTCCTTAGAAAACATATCAAGCCTATTCTGTATAAACCTCTTTCCCTTTTCAGGATTTGGGACAATGAGCCCAATCCATTTCCACTGGAAGTGAAGCAACAATCGGATGATCCCCATAATTTGAAAGTCTTCATTTGGAAATAACTGATGGATCAAAGCAGCTTGTATGTTGTCATGCATCTCTCAGCGGAACCATATATGAGCTAAGAAAAATGTAGGAACTGGAGCATATGCAGTATTTCCAAATCAAAATACTTCTATCTATCTTTGAGGATATGTATTAATAAAATTATTAATATTGTTCTCCAAAGAGAACAATAGGAGAATTTACATATTCCAATATAATTTCTATGGAAATTGTTAATTTATCTTTTAACAGGGTGCCTGTCAAGGTTCCAACCGACAAACCCAACTGAGCAAGCACAATAGAGACGATCTAATCTCTTTAGGCAAAGCTTTATTGAGTACATCATTTGGCACAGATTAAGGCAAAACCAGCTCTGATTATTTCCCGCGTAATCCTGTATAATAAAAGTATGGAATTCTCCTTTCCCATTTTGGTGCAGGACACATTGTCTAGTTAAAAGCAGTTAAATTGTTATGAGAAAATACTTCTGAGGATCTTAGCTACCTGTTGAAGTGTCCTTGGTTTTCATGGGTTGCTCTCCTGATGTCTGGAGGAAACTACATTCCAATTCCCCCTCCCCTCCCCTTTAGTATGTTGGCAAGCTGAAAGGTGATAGTGGTTGCAACAGCATAAGCCTTCTTTGAAGCTTGACAGTGTATTTCTGAAGCTTTAGAAATATATGAATTGCAAAGTTGAATATGAACTACTAGTGTATACTCTATTCAGACATTTTGTTAAATGAAATAATTATCCATAAGATTAGGAGAATTCTGATTTCTAGCATTTTTAATAATTCCTGTCTGCCCCTCCCTAGGTGAAATGTAGTTAGAATATTGTCCAAACACATAAATGTGTGAATGGGTTCTTGGACTTGACTCTTTCTTTCCGGGATAGCTCTCACCTGTGGGATCTTGTAAATGCTCAGAATATTTGACATGAGCTGACCAATGTAAGCATTATGTCCTGCAATGACAGATATTACATTGTCCTTGACATCACATTTGTAATTTGAGATGAACCTTCCTTTTGTAGAGAGAAGCTCCAAGGTAGCCAGATAGATCCATCTTGCCATGACATAGCTATTGGAAGTATGGATGCCAAGGGTGATATTTGGTAATATCCTGGAATTCTCATTGATTTCTTTGACTGCAAATTCCAAAGCCAAGATATGCTGGTAGTTTTGCGTATGGAACCTGAAATCAGTGTTAGAACATATATTTCCAAATTTGGAATTGGCTTAATTTATGTTTTCTAACTGTATCACACAATATTAGATTATGCAGCCCATGATCACTGAGACAAGTGGGTAAATTAGCATTTGAAGAAGGCATTTCTTTGATTATTCATCTAAGACAACTAGGCTGAAAACACAGAGCAAAGTTGTGTAACAATAGATATAAAATCTCTATGGAGATTCTCAGTCATCCAGGTCATGGCTGTCCCAAAGTTGTTGGTTTTGTCCCAAGGGCAACTGAACTTTTTTGGTTTTTACTTGAAGACTTTTTGCTTCTGAAGAAGTTTCTTCGATGATAAGTGAAACATCTTCAAGCACAAACAAGGAAAGTCCAGTTGCCCTTTGAAAAAAAAAAGCAGATTTGGGACAATAGATATAAAATCCACTCTGGAATACTCGACTGCAACACCCTACTTCTTTTTTAATTCTTTTTAAATTTCAGCTTTCCAATACTGGCATCTTTAGTAATATCCATTTTATCCTTTGGCCAATTGTATACATATGCATTTTGTTTGTTGCATACTTATTCATATAATCACTACATTATATACATACCTACTGCACATTAAATATTGCATTTTCACGATAATATCTTCTCTTAACAGTCACTATACATTGATTTTAGATTTCTTTTCCAGCCAATTATACCATCTGTTTCATGTTTTGTAATAAATTGTTTCCTCTCTGTCTTTGAGTTTCTGATTTGGCAACACTCTACTTCTACTACCCATTGGAGATGACCCTAAATAGCAGTGATGGTGACAGCTCATTGCAAAATGGAATAATCATCAATAATTACAGAATTTTACCTTAATGTAGAGGTCCTGCTTTAAGTTTATCTTCTACCCTAATATTCTACTCCACTAATTCCACCTCCTCTTTCTTTACCTTGTTCTTCTCAAAAACCTATTTCTCAGGGTATTGGAAAAGGAAATTCAAGTGTCACTGTATTGTACTTTAAGGCAATGGGAATTTCTGAGTAGCATTTAATATAATGTCTGCATGTAAGACTAACTGCAGTCATGCATACACCTTCTATAGATGATCGCTGTTATGAAGCAATGAAATGTTAATACATACATTTATTTCTTTTGTACTTTACCTAGTCAGTCAGATGATAAAGAAATGTACTACAATTAAACTAATTTCTACTATAATGGTATCAAGAAGGGTATTAGAAACGATCAAAAAAACCACATTGGAAAATAACTCGCATACTAGAAATCAGATAATAATAACAGTAATAACAGTCTTATTAAGCAGAGAGAGAAATAATAATGCAGCATCGGCCACCTCACAGACATTATGCCACAATTTTTTAAACTATTTCTGTGTTTGCATTGTTACTTAAAACAATGAATTACATACATGAAATCATCAACCAATTCATTTGATGGCTCTGTTGTGAATGTCACTTTATCAGCCAGCATGTAAGCTTGAGAAGAAATGCCAGCAATGACCAAATCGTCTGAATGATATCGTTTGTGCTTAATAAGAGGAGGGTTTCCTACAGAACATTTACCAAGTTGATGATCGCATTCTGCACTGAAGAACAATATTGATAAAAAGGCAAAGAATAATATCATCTTGCTGACCAACGTGCCTGTTCACTCCATTAGAATTAGGCATTTGAAATATGACAACCTGATATATATATATCTAGATAGATAGATATCTAGATAGATAGATAGATAGATAGATAGATAGATAGATAGATAGATATAGATAGATATAGATATAGATGATATAGATATAGATATAGATATAGATATAGATATAGATATAGATATAGATATAGATACGGATGGATGGAAGGATGG
>JANHZT010001342.1:2201-12693 GCA_032468215.1 Stegonotus admiraltiensis
TGGGACTCGAACTTGCAGTAATTGCAAGCAGCAGATGTTAATAACAGACTACCAGTCTGTTGAGCCACCAGAGCTCTACAATTTAATTTAATCAAAAGAGTAGATGATACAACACTGAGAAAAGAGATCTCCCCCAAAATTGTCCCATTGGTAACATTTCTTTGGTACGTTAAAAACTTTGCTGTCTTATATTATGATTGGGACTGTTAATTTTAATTTTGTATTGTTCACACAGTGATTCTTTTCTTCTTCTTCTTCTTCTGCCGGTCGGTTTAATATAAATAAATTGAAAGTAAGAAGTACAAAAGTCTCATTTCCAATTCTCTGTTCAAATACTGTAAGGATTTTATCACATGGAGTTCCAACTGCGGCACTATATAGAAATTCGGATAGGCTATACTAATTTATATGTTTATATTTCCCACTTGTTCCCAGCTCTTAAGTAAACTGAATTAATGAGTCAATAAATTAATTATGTCAGGAGAGTAATAGCAATACCTCTTAGACTTATATACTGCTTCACAGTGCTTTACAGCCCTCTCTAAGCAGTTTACCGAGAGTTAACCTCTTGCCCCCAACCATCTGGGTCCTCATTTTACCCACCTTGGAAGGATGGAAGGCTGAGTCAACCTTGAGATGGTCAGGATCGATCTCCTGGCAGTCAGCAGAGTTAGCCTGCAATACTGAATTCTAACCACTGCGTCACTGGAGAAGGAAGGAAGGAAGGAAGGAAGGAAGGAAGGAAGGAAGGAAGGAAGGAAGGAAGGAAGGAAGGACTAGTAATAGCACTTAGACTTATATACCACTTCATAGTGCTTTTTCTGCCCTCTATAAGTGGTTTACAGAGTCAGCCTCTTGCCACCAACCATCTGAATCCTCATTTTACCCACCTTGGAAGGATGGAAGGCTGAGTCAATCTTGAGCCGGTCAGGATCAAACTGCTGGCAATGGGCAGAGTTAGCCTGCAATACTACATTCTAATTACTGGGGAGGGAGGGAGGGAGGGAGGGAGGAAGGAAGGAAAGGCAATAGCCATAGCCATAGCCATAGCCATAGCCATAGCAATAGCTCTTAGACTTATATACTGCCTCGCAGTGCTTTACAGCCCTCTCTAAGCGGTTTACAAAGTCATCCTATTACCCTCAACAATCTGGGTCCTCATTTTACCCACCTCGGGAAGATGGAAGGCTGAGGCAACCTTGATCCCGTCAGGATCAAACTCTTGCCTGTCGTAAAACAAAGGGCAAAACTCACTGAACAAACGTCTCACTCAGCAACTCAAATTTTGGGCTCAGCTGTGGCCGTAAGTGAAGTCTACCTAGATACATATCCTGCACCTGTGTTCCTTTGAAATTGACCTGTGCAAACCCACACCTTACCCTGAGCTCAGAAAGCAATAAAGAGGCAAACCCAACAGCGCCCATTGGCTGAACCCTTAATGACGGTCGCGTAAAACGAGACCAGCTTCTGCGTTTGGCAGGCACTGAAGACCAAGTCAAGTTTATTTCAATCAGAGAAAAAAAGGTGAATTATTCCTCCCCCCCTTCCGTTCCCATCTATTTCGTCCCCTATGCGTGTGGGTTATCTGCTCCAAATATCATTTTGAAAAGAGAGCCTTTGGCTTCCATGTTAAAAGAGTTGTATTATTTCTCTCCCCCTTCCCTTTTATTTTAAATCACTTCTAAATTGTGTTTTTTCTTTTTTTAGTCTGACCTGCTGGGCTCTTGTGCAGAAAATTGTACAGATTACCTGAAGTGAAAACTGTAGCGTGCGCGCAAATGTATTTGGTTTTATCGCCTGTGACTTTAAAAGACTTCCACCTTTAAAAGGGTTTCAGTAGCTTGGATGGAATTGCACGACATAAATTGTTTATGTAAATACTTGATTCTCCCAGTAAATCTTTGACTAAGGAAGACTCTGTTTCGGACCTGAATGAAAAGACAACAGAGAGGCAGTTATGACGGAGTTATGTCGGCTTTTGATTTGCGTTATTCTATTTGCTTAAGTCAGAGATAGGATCCAGTTTGCAAAACAGCCATTGTCTCGTTTTGCAGAGTACGCACGAGGTATTAGCATGGGACTCTGGTAGCTGTTGTTTTTAAATTTGCCACTTGATTTCGAGTCCCTCTTAGTAGCCTTTGAGTTCCAAATTAGTGGCAGTTCTCCCTAACTTCTTCTTAATTAAGTGTTATTTGGAAGGTGAGATCTGCAAGCGATCGTGACAGATGCGAGATAAAGATTGATAAATTCTGCCACCCAAGGGCTCGGCTGGTGAAAATAAAGCAGGCAAGCCTTCCAATAAAACGACAAATGCTTGATAATAGACCAGGGGTGTCCATTTTTTTATTTTAGGGATGATTTTTTTTGGTTGCTTTTTCTATTCATGCCAATGCTACAGATTTTTTTTTTTTGGACTTGTTTGGCTGTTTCCTTTACCCACACTGAAGGACTTACGGCTGCATTCAGTAAATACTGCATGGCAAATAAAAGTCTATTATTCCCCATAAATTGGTTGGTGGGAAACGCCAGGACAGATGGTTGAAGGGTCTAATTAGAGGGGAACAAACAGAGATTTTTCTGCCCTGACTAAATTTCAAAGCCTCTGAGGGTTAAGGAGGTTCTAGATTTCCTGTTTTCTAAATCAAGGAGAGAAGCAATTTAGAACTAAGGAGAAACTTCCTAAGAGTGAGCACAATTAACCAGTGGAACAGCTTGCCACCAGACGTTGTGGGTGCTTCATCGCTGGAGGTTTGCAAGAAGAGATTGGGCAAGCATTTGTCTGAAATGATTTAGGGTTTTCTCTTTGTACAGGGGGTTGGACTAGAAGACCTCCAAGGTCCCTTCCAGCTCTATTCTGATTGATTGAAATGAATGCTCTCCTTTTTTTTCTTTTCAGTATACTTTGCTCGTCTGTGTGCATGTGGGGTGCATATGTGTGTGGCATGCACATGGGTATGAATGAGATACAAATAGTCCTTGACTTATAACTATTCACTTAGTGACCACTCAAAGATACAACGGCACTGAAAAATAGCGAAGTGATATATAAGTCTATTGCTATTCAAGACAGGGTCTCTGTCGCAGAAGCAGATTTTGCCAAAGCTGGCAAAAAGGATGAATTCTTTCATTCTAGATATTGGAATAAGACATTTCAGAAATTCTTATGCTTCCCCCCCTTTCCCCCCCCATCCATTTTCTTCCCTACCCTATCGGTACCCCCCTCCTCAACTTCTGCACGCAAGTAGGACCCCACAAGTTTCTTCCCATCTGGAATTCCTTGCCTTTCAATTTGACAAATTCAGCTCCTCTTACAACCCATGCAGCTGCTGTCCCTCCCTGTTGAGTTTGCCAGAGAGAAAATAAACGACAGCCAGGTTGCATGGAATAAATACGGTAGATTGCAAACACTGCACACACACACAAAAAAAAACCGTACAACAATCACTGGACCTGATCCATAGCGGGATCACCGTGAGATAAAAATTGCTTTTGACCCTCTACGGACATCCTGGGTTTTGCTCTCCCAATTTATAACGTATTGCCGGTGTAACCGATTCTTATTTTGTTGGATGTAGCATTGGCTATATTTTTATTGCTCACTCCAGCCCAAGGATTGGGCTTCCAAGTAATCTTTCCTGCTTCCTACTGATAGCCTACTTCCGTGATGGTAAACCTATGGCACGTGTGTCACAGGTGGCACGCGGAGCCATATCAGTGGGCATGCAACGTTGCCCTAGCTCAGCTCCGGCGCACATGCACACACCGGCCAGTTGATTTTCGGGCCTACAGGGCCCACTGGAAGTTGGAAAACAAGCTGTTTTTGGCCTCCAGAGGGCCTCCAGGGGGTTGGGGAAGGCTGTTTTCGCCCTCCCCAGACTCCAAGAGAGCCTCTGGAGCCTGGGGAGGGTGACAAATGGGCCTACCCGGCCCACCATGCCATAAGCAGGGGAAGCACGGGGGGGTCGTGCACGTATGTGTGTGTGGGGTGGGACACATTGAATTATGGGTGTGGGCATGTGTGGGCATGACACCCCCTCCTGCGCTCCCCCGCTTTTAGCACACGACAGCAGAAAGGTTAGCTATCATTGGCCTACTTATTACTGAATAAATATAGGGTGAAGGCATTCGAAGATCGATGGGAATTGGGTCAGCACTCACAATCTGCTGCATTTTTAAGTCATTGTTTTCAGGGAGAAAACGTGTGTTCAAATCATAGGTGTTTTTCTTCGCCCTGAATTTACCTTTCTGATCAGTGGTGTTCCATTTCCCTCCAATATTTTTCCTTTTCTTTTTCATACCTCTTCAAGTATGTTCGGGAACCCACTCGTTCCCAGGAATCATGCGTCGTGCCGTGTGTGGACAGTTAAACAATACTGTGCAATAGTGGTGTGTTTATTGCACTCCACAATGCACTCGGATAAAGTACTTTCAGGTGTCTCCACATAAATCAATGTTACCGTGAGTTAGGTTCAGGTTGATGTGACTTACTGTCCCCTTTGACCTATATAAAGTTTGCACCCCAATTATCTTTTATATCAATCTGTCAGGATAGACCTGGAAGGAACCTCAGAAGTCTTCTAATCCAACCCTCTGCTCAAGCAGGAGACCCTCTACCATTTCAGACAAGTGACTGTCCAGTCTCTTCTTAAAAACCTCCAGTGATGGAGCACCCACAACTTTTGAAGGCAACTTCTATTCCACGGGTTGATTGTCCTTACTGTTAGGAAGTTTCTCCTTAATTCCAGGTTGCTTCTCTCCTTGATGAGTTTCTATCCATTGTTTCTCATCCTGCCTTCTGGTGCTTTGGAGAACCGGTTGACCTTTTCCTCTTCTTTGTGGCAGCCCTCCAAATACTGGAAGACCCTGTAGAGAAAAGTCCTTCTTTTCTCTAGAACAGCCAAAAATACAAAAAAGCCAAAGAAATTCAATCAGTCAATCAATCAATCAGAATAGAGCTGGAAGGGACCTTGGAGGTCTTCTAGGCCAGCCCCCTGCTCAGGCAGGAGACCCTCTACCATTTCAGACAAGTGGCTGTCCAGTCTCTTCTTAAAAGCCTCCAGTGATGGAGCTCCCACAACTTCTGGAGGCAAGTTGTTCCACTGGCTAATTGTTTTCAGTCTCGGGAAATTTCTCCTTATTTCTAGGTTGCTTCTCTCCTTGATTAGTTTCCATCTTTTGCTTCTGGTCTTGCCTTCGGGTGCTTTGGAAAATAAGTTGACCCCCTCCTCTTTGGGGCGGCCCCTCAAATACTGGAAGATCCTGTAGAGAAAAGTCCTTCTTTTCTCTAGAATAGCCAAACCCAAATCCTGCAAACTTTCTTCGTATGTTTTTAGTCTCCAGGCCTTTCATCATCCTAGCTGCTCTTCTCTGCACTTTTTCCAAAGTCTTGACCAAGATAGTTTTCAACGTTTATTTGGGGGTGGGGTAGGGGGGTAAGACCAGTTGGCGGATTGAAGTTCTTCCCTTCCCTCCAAGCATTTGGGACACAGCACGGCCAAAAGGAAAGTTCAGGAGCTGAGCTTTATGGTCCCATGGCTTCCATGGGAGCATTTGAACACCGGGTTCAAAATCTCCCACAGAATTCTGCCGAAGGAGAGCTCTTCCATCATTCAGCCTCAGAAGCTGTGCTCAGATAGAACTCCCACCGAGGTCATTAGGTAAAGAAACAGCACATAAAAGGTGCACCTCAGGGGGGAGAGGGCAGCCTCCCCTCCCAGAGAGTCCTCCAGTGGGCCAAGGAGCCTGACCAAAAACAGGCAGTCCTCAGACTTACAACAGTCTATTCAGTGCCCGTTCAAAGTTGCGACGGCTCTGAAAAAAAGGAACTCTTCATCATTTCTCACACTTAGGGACCACTGCAGCATTCCTCGTGGTATGTGATCCAAATTCATAAGCTGGTGACTGGCTCATATTTATGACGGTTGCAGCATCCCGGGGTCTCGTGATCCCCTTTTGTGACCTTCCGGCAATCACTCAGCTGTACATCTCCACCCCAAACCACCCCAATGATGCCCTTGAAGTGATGTCCCAGTGTCTGGAGGCCATGCAGGTCTGGATGGGGAGGAACAGGCTCCAACTCAACCCTTCCAAGACCGAGTGGCTGTGGCTGCCGGCGCCCCAGTATAGTCAGTTGGTGCCATCACTGGCTATTGGGGGCGAGTCATTGGCCCCCACGGAAAGGGCTCACAACTTGGGTGTCCTCCTGGATGCGCGGCTGTCTTTAGAAGAGCACATGACAGCCATGGCCAGGGGGGCTTTCTATCAGGTTCGCCTGATACGCCAGTTGCGTCCCTTTCTGGATCGGGACTCCTTATGCACAGTCACTCATGCCCTCATCACTTCCCGCCTGGACTACTGTAATGGTCTCTACATGGGGGTCCCCTTGAGGAGCACCTGGAGGCTCCAACTGGTCCAGAATGCGGCCGCGCGGGTGATTGTGGGAGCGACTTGGTGCTCCCATGTAACACCTCTCCTGCGTGAGCTGCACTGGCTCCCAGTGGTCTTCCGGGTGCAATTCAAGGTGCTGGTTACCACCTTTAAAGCGCTCCATGGCATAGGACTGGGTTATTTACGAAACTGCCTTCTGCTACCAATAGCCTCCCATCAACCAGTGCGCTCCCATAGAGAGGGTCTCCTCGGGGTGCCGTTGGTCAGACAATGTCAACTGGCAACCCCCAGGGGGAGAGCCTTCTCTGTGGGGGCTCCTGCCCTCTGGAACGACTGCTTCTGGAGATACGTCAGATTCCTGACCTCTGGACCTTTCCCCGCGTCCTTAAGACCCTATTATTTCATCGTGTAGGGCTGGCTTAAACAAGGATTTTAATTGGGTTTTTTAATTATACTTTTAATTGTCTAGCCAAATTATTTAATTAATTTTAAATGGTTTTAATTTTTATATTACATGTTTTTATTTTGGCTGTACACCGCCCTGAGTCCTTTGGGAGAAGGGCGGTATAAAATTGGATTAATAATAAATAAATATATATATAAATAAATAAAATCAGAATTAGAATTAGAATTAACCAGCGGAACGACTTGCCTACAGAGGTTGCAAATGCTCCAACACTGGAAGCTTTTAAGATTGGGCAAACATTTGTCTGAAGTGATGTAGGGTTTCTTGCCTAAGCAGGGGGTTGGACTAGAAGACCTCCAAGATCCCTTCCAACTTTGTTCTTCTATTCTAAGAATCAGGGGAATCTCAGCCGTGTGGCTAATTTAACAGCTACCCTTAACAACGGTGGCAAGAAAAGTCTCAAAATGGGTCAAAACTCACTGCACAACTGCCTCACTTAGCAACACAAATTTTGGGCCCCATTGTGGTCGTAAGTTGAGAGCCATCTGTAGTTCCTGAAGTTAATGTCACTAAAATAATAAATTCTGAAAAAAAGCCTGCAAACCCCCAAAACTGCATTCTTGGTTTTTTCCTGAGCTGGGAGTTGGTGCCTGCGTCCCAAGCATCCCTCCCTCCCCACCCCAGGAAAAGCCATACACCTGGAATGTGAATTTAATTCCCTGCTAGAGCAACGGTAACAAGAATAAAGAGGATGGTAATTTCCAAGGGTTGCAGGGAAGTGGAGTTCTTAAGCGCATCACTTCTGGCTTCCCACAGACGTCTTCATCCTGTCGTGAGGGAGTCCAGCAGCAGAGATAGGCAAGGCTTACTGACAATAATCCTGCATTTTCTGGGTTACTCATCAATGCCATTTATAGCCAAGAATCTGCAGTGAGAATGTCGATGCCTGCCAACACTTACAGGAGTGTAGCTTAACTCCTGCTAAGGAGATTTGAGAACAACACAGCTTTCCTAAGCTGGAGCCTCCAAATATATTCCATTAGAATAACAGAGTTGGAAGGGACCCTGGAGGTCTTCTAGTCCAACCCCCTACTCAAGCAGGAGACCCTGGCCCATTTCAGAGAAATGGCTGTGCAATCTCTTCTTCAAAACCTCCCGTGATGGAGCACCCACAACTTCTGGAGGCAACTTCTGTTCCACTGATTGATTGTCCTCACAGTTAGGAAGGTTCTCCTTAGTTCTAGGTTGGATCTCTCTTTCATAAGCTTCCATCTGTTACTTCTTGTCCTGCCTTTAGGTGGTTTGGAAAATAGGTTGACCCCCTCCTCTTTGTGGCAGCCCCTCAAATACTGGAAGACTGCTATCATGTCTCCCCTAGTCCTTCTCTTCAGTAAGCTAGACATACCCAGTTCCTGCCACCGTTCTTCGTATGTTTTAGTCTCCAGGCCTTTAAGCATCCTGGTTGCTCTTCTCTGCACTTTTTCCAAAGTCTCAACATCTTTTTTGTATCGTGCCGACCAAAGCTGGATGCAGGATTGCAAGTGTGGCCTAACCAAGGCATTTTAAACTGGTATTAGCACTTCACGTGATCTTGATTCTATCCCTCTGTTGATGCATCCCAGGGTTTGCGTTGGTCCTTTTGGCCGCTGTGACACATGGCTGGCTCATACTTAAATGACCGTCCCCTTGTGAGATGGATAGAGCAAATAAAACTATCTTAAGGGGGGAAAAAACATTTTCCCTTGCTTCGCTGGCTATGCCACAAATTTTTCAAGCGCTTCCATGGAATTGATGCTCATCTAAACCCTCTAAAAAAAAACCCCTCCAAGCTCAGTTGTAGCATCTCAAGGGAAGCCCCGCCCATTTCAATGTACCTGTGGAAATGGGCGGGGCTTCCGTTGTGAAGCAACACCCACCCCTCCAAGCTTCCCATCAGTTAAAATAACTTTGCCTATACATTTGGTTTGAATTGAGCCTTCATGATCTCTTCAAATTGTCTGTATCCCATCCATCCATGCAAAGACAACAATCCAGTTAGATCAGCCATTATGAATCTCACCTAATATCGCTCTTATATATCATCTTTTTAAATATTTAAATATATTAAAAATGTTTTATTTATTTTTATGGTTTTATTAATTTTCTATTATTTACATTTTGTTAGTGCTTAATAATCATTGTGTTTTATTTGCTTAGCGGTATAGATTACGTTCTTAATTTCCACCCCTTTTTTTCCAACCACTGGTAAAATAAATTCCATGTTTGATAATATTCTCTGTCTTCTTTCTTTTTTAATCTTCAATGTGAGTCTGTCCATTTCTGCACCATCCACTATCTTCCTAATTATCTCTTCGTCTCGTGGTATTTCTTTATTTTTCCAATATTGCGCGAATACAATCTTCGCTGCAGTTAAAACATGACATGTTAAATATGTACCGTATTTTGTTTATCAATTTTTTCTGGTGCTGTGCCTAATAGAAAAAGTTCAGGTTTAAAATCTACATGGTTTCCTATCATCTTTTCTAACCACTTAGGCATTTTTGTCCAAAATCTTTTTTGCTTTAACACAAGTCCACCACATAGGGTTATAGGTGCCCAATTTTTTTTGGTTACATTTCCAACATTTGCTAGATATAATCTGCTCTTATATACAGTATATAATCTTATAAGGACATTCGTCCCCATACCTGCTGATGTTATTTTTCACGTTCGAAAATAAATACATAAATGGGGCGCTTTGGTTTCAGGGAAGGAGAGAAACACATACTCAAAATTGAACTGCAGGATGATAAAAGGGTGGACGGACTAATGGAAATTTCAAATTTAAAGTACGGGAGGATTTGCATATTTAGTTCTGGTTTACGGCTCCTTTTAGCAGTGTGGGATTAATGATCTGCTAAATTATGAGCGTCCGTTGGCACCCGTCGGGGATGGTTTGCTCTTTTTTCTGTCTGCAGGGCCAACTTTTCTTTTCTTTTCTTTTCTTTTCTTTTCTTTTCTTTTCTTTTCTTTTCTTTTCTTTTCTTTTCCTTTTTGAACCTTTGAATGCATACAGAAAACTAAAACTCCAGAGGAATGGTGCGTAGCATGACAGACGTAGCTACTTGTCATTAGAAGCTGCTGAATCCAGCCCTGCCTCTCTGGATGGCAGCTACGGGCACCGAAAGTTCCTCTTGACTAATGAGATGACTCTGAAGGTTAAGGAGACTTTAAAGGCGCACGAGCAAGGGGGGGGGGACTCTCTGAGGCTGCTCGTTGCTCCCAGCCTTGTCCTGACTAATGAGCCTTTTCATAAAATCACACCGCTACCAATCGCTCTTGGAAAAGGTCTCAACCTTTTATTGATGTTTGCTGCTCCAAAGAAGGCCCTGACGGCTTGATTTGGAAGGAGAAGACAGAAGACGGAGAGGAGAGGACAATTTTTGCTCCCTGCGCCGTTTGGCTAAAGGACGGGGCTTCCGTCAGGCTGGGAGTCCTTCGCTTATGACCAGAGTTGAGCTGAAACTTTGTGTTGCTGAGCGAGTCATTTCTTCAGCCAGGTTCACCTTATTGTGCACCCTTCTTGGCCACCACTTTTATCTCTTCAGCTGTTCAGTCAGTAAAAACGGTTGTTAAGTGAATCGGGCTTCTCCATTGACTTTGCTCGTCGGAAGGTCGCCACGTGACCCCGGGATGCTGCAACCAGAGGGGGTATTCAGC
>JANHZT010001346.1:8451-23095 GCA_032468215.1 Stegonotus admiraltiensis
GAAGGAAGGAAGGAAGGAAGGAAGGAAGGAAGGAAGGAAGGAAGGAAGGAAGGAAGGAAGGAAGGAAGGATGGATTGGTTTTCACTGGACCATTGATGAAATGAATAAAACCAGTACAAAAAAACCCACAGGTTCCCTGGTTAAGGTCCCTTCAGAAGTGGATTGGCACAAATGGTCATGGAAGGCAGTAACAATGAGCAAATGAAAAGAAGGGTTCCTGTAATAGTATGTGGTAGCCAACAGAAATGGAACCATGTGCCAACAATGAAATGATATTAGCAAATCCTCAAGAAATGGTTGTTGATCCATACTCATGCTGGAGCAACCTGGTTGTGCAAATGAATTGTAAGTCCCGCTAGAATCAGTGGAATTTTCTTCTGAGGATACCTGCATGAGATTATGCTATCAATCTCTCTCCCTACCTAACTAGCACTGTCAAAGCAAAAGAGAAGACCCAAAATTAGACATGTTAAAAGTATTTCCTTTGTAGGTCATCACCATGGCTTTCCACTAGAAGATAAATTCTTAACATACAGAAGAAAAATGCGACATACATACATTGATACTTTCCATAATACAAAACAAAATCAACAATCCTGGATCTCCTCCTTAACAATATTCTTCACAATGTGCCACAGGAATATTATTTAGCTCTGCAAATCCCATAGGATTGGATGGGTTGTGAATGTCTGTTAAGGGATGCATGAAGTCCTCGGTTGTTCTCTGGAGGGTGTCAACGTAGATCTTCCAAGCCTTTTCTGGAACAGGAGGATTGGATTTAGCTTGTAGACTTCTCTCCAGTTTTTTCTGTTTATATTTAAATTCCAAAATAGTTTTTGTGTATCTGTTCATTGTGGTCACAGAGGAAGCCATGCAGCAGGCAAAGGAAACCCACGCCAAGCTGTCAATTTGAGAAAAAAAAAGGTGTGTGTGTGTGGGGGGGGGGGAAATGACAGGACACAGTCATACACATGCCCACCCCCAGACTGAACAGCTCACAGATCTCTTATACAGTCCAAGAATTTACACTTATTTCTAACAACCTATCTTTTAAAATGTTTCTCCATCATGTAAGAACAAACTGTTGGACTTGTTTTGCAATTAAACTCACTGTGATTTCACATTCGTGCCTTTATCTTTCATTGCTTCTAAAGTTTGGGATGAATGAGCTCACACGAACATTTCTACAGGGAAATTCTGTAGAGGGAAGAGGCCAATCTGCTCCACATGTTCATGGCACCAGTGAAAAAGTAGAAATGCCACTAGGCTTCATCAGTGACATTTTTTTGTCATTCAGTTAGCATTTCTTTTTAATTCACCACATGACCCCCAACTAATGAAAAATGATGCATCAAATGAGATGATTTGATGATATTTCAACCACCAATCAGTAGCAATGCCACCGAATGAAATTTAGACTGGTTGAGGATCATCTTTTTTTTTTGACAATCCTAGGGGGGATCCCAATCCTAACACTTAAAATGGCTGCACAAACACATGTATTACTAGTATATTGGGGGGGATGGTTACTGAGCAGCTAATACCCTTTTATAGGTTCTGAATATATTTGTAAAATATATCCCTTCCAGCAGATCTCTAATTGGCTTGGCTGCTAAACTAAGAAAGCTTATGCAGATGGAAGATTCATTTTCTCATCTCCTTTCAGCCACTCCACAACTGTACTTCTTTTGGGCAACTTGATGAAATTCCTGGGGTCAATATACAGTATGTATAGAAAGGAATCATTCTTTCGCAAAACCTCAGGGATAGGAGAAAGATAACTTAATACAGAGCTCTCTGTACTCAGAGAAAGACAAGATATTTTTCATCTTTGAACTTCACGCACAACCTGTTGCTGTTAAGATGTCGCCATCAATATTAAGCACCCGTGTGATACACTTGAGAAGCAAGCCTGCAAGGTCTTATGATTCTATTCTCAAACATGGCTACAGTACTTTGTCATTGAGATAAGAAATAAAAAAAGATAGCTTTAATTTTAATGGCTCCCTCAGAATGATTTGACTCATGCCCAACTTTTTGTGATACATTTTGCTTCAAAACTTACCAGTAAGACCAGCCATAATCCCACATCTGAGGCCTCCAGTCCTCCGGACCAAAATTTACTGTCATTTGAAATACGGTTGTATACATCATGTGAGCCACCATTCCAAGGAGACCTGTAACAGTCAATCATAGTTTCAACAAATTACTCCTTGATGAATTGATTCTAGGGCATGTAAAGTACTGAGTGAATTTCCCAAGGGGTGGGGGGAAGATCTATTTGAACAGAGCTAAATTATGGTGAGGGTAAAAGATAAACAAGCAGAAGATGACAAGTAGAGAACTAATTCATCCACCTTGATGTCTTTGGTGTGAGGAATTGTACTAACTGGAGATGAACTAGAAACCTTTTACATTCAAAGCAGGTGCTTCATCTTGTTTGAACTTTCTGTCCATTCCTTGACTGTCATTGCAGCCATCACTTCCCAGAAATCTTTTGTTCCTTTGTTGAAATGGGTGGCAGTTTTTCCTCACACGAAAACACCCTTTAATGTGGAGAGTTTGAGTATCAGCAGCTAATTCTCTTAGAACAAGAAAACTCTTCCCATCCTTAAGAGCTGATCTGTTTCTGCCTAGTACCATCTTTCCCCAAAAATAAGACCCCGTCTTATATTTTTTTGAACCCTGAAATAAGTGCTTGGACTTATTGCCATGTGCTCAAAAGTCTGATTGGGCTTATTATCAGGGGATGTCTTATTTTGGAGAAAACAAAGTATAAAAACAATTCTTTCTATTGTTCATTTTTTCCTTTGGCTTACTTTAACTCTCAACAGAAGCAGTACCAAACTGTTACCTGCTAAAACAGTGAATATAGCAGCAAATGCATTAAGCTTCAGCCCATCCAGGACGCTGATGGAATGACAGATTTCAATCAACATGAGAGTGATGCCCATCAGGAGTAAAATAATATAGAGGATCTCTGCGGCAATGGACAACCATAGAACACCTGGAACATATATATATACACACACTCACAAATCAGTGCACCAAGACCATTTTAAAGACAAATTTTGTTTCTATAAACCAGCAATAGGGCTACATATTGTACACGGTTATCAAATTTGATTTCTTTTCAGAGGAGCTGGCAATTGATTTTAAGGATGGTGAGTATGGTCACTTCCCCCAATCTGGAACTTGTCAGAAGTTTGAGACAGTAATTATCAGCATTCTGCCATCAATTTGCCATGAGGATTGGACTCAGCCTGCAGAAGAGTCTTGCTTTTCCTGCTTCCAAATTAGAAAGCCAGGTTGAACCTCTTTAAGATTTATCTCTAAGCTGACAAATAGGCTGACTGCATGGAGAATGAAGGACTGTCTCATCCAGGCCCAAATTTGACATTCAGCAAAAATTCTGAACATCCATCTAAGGCAATGTATGTTTCATAAAACCTGGATGTGTGCATGAGTGTGTGTTAAAAGATTGTTTTCTCCTGTGATTCAGAACACTAGATATAAATATAGAAAGAACTTGAAACACTGACAATATATAATTACCTTGAACTGCTGGGGGTGTCAGGCTGATGAAACTTCTGCATTTCTCACCTATAAGGCACATAAAATGAACACTTGAAAATTAAAGATTTTTTTAAAAAAAGAAACACAAGCAGCAAGTTGGAAGCAGATGGCGGGGAAGCCAGAAGCACCAAGATCAAATGTTCCACTACTGTTTTATTTGTAATGCAAATCCCTGTGGAGTCATCTTTTGGGAAAGCATCCATCCACCTGGTTTCATGTGTCTTATTCTGGTATTTGTTTATGGTACCAGAATGCAGATATAACCAGGCAGCTTTTGTTCTGGAGTGTCTCTTCTCACTTGCGTTACTTGCACTTTTACAAAAGGGGCTGTTGGTAGTATAATCCATCAGCACTTTTATGTTCGTTCTCAAATGCCAGGATAACATTATCTCATCAGAAACTCCCCTGAGGGAGTCAGTTTATCACCCAGTAGCACAGACTCTCCAAATAACCAATTGTATCTCCTATTTATGGAAATGTAGACAGTTGTACCAAAACATGCAGCATCTTCAGAGAGACAACTCAGTGGATAAACCCTGAATAACCTTGCTATGTTTCAATATTATTTTCTAGCTTTTAAAACAGGGGTGTCAAACTCACATTGTCATGGCGGCATCACATGACATATCGGGACTTTTTCCCCTTTGCTAAACCTGGCATGGGTGTGGCCAGCATGTGATGCAACTGGCCCACGGGCTGGGAGTTTGACAGCCCTATTTTATAAGAACCTCCCCCAACTGGATAGGTTGCATACAACTTCCATCATGGACAGATTGCAAAAAATTATTTTAGGACTTCTGAAGAAGCAATAGTGGACTAAAAGACAGCTTTGTTTTTAGCAATGCTCATGATTGCAGCAGAAAATGGAACTGGTGAAGGAATCTCCAAACTTCTCTCTAGATCAAGGAGAAGACTTGGGATTGCCAAGAGTACTCCTTACAGATGGTCCCCGCAAGGAGACCATAAAAAAGTGGTCTGTGGTAGATTTTAGAGGTCTGGGAACTGGGAGAGTCAGCTTTGCCCAAAAGGATGGTACATTTGCCCGCTTCCCCTCTTAATCACATTTACAGGAAATGGGTAAATTCTTTTTTTTATTCTAACAATCTTCAGAATAACAAGTTTTATTATACTAGGTGATATTTCTCCAACCCTCAGTGAAAGTTTTATGCAAGTTTAAAACCTAAAAAAGCTCTTTATTTGGAAATAAGTGGAAAGAGCATAATGAAAATGTGGATCTGGGGGATTTTTTAACTGGACTAACAATCCAGTCCAGACTGACTGGAAACAAAACTTTGAAAGAGAAAAATTGGAATATTTTCTGTAATTTGTTTAAAATCATATTAGAAATATATAAAGATTCTGATATAGATAGATAGATAGATAGATAGATAGATAGATAGATAGATAGATAGATAGATATAGATATAGATATAGATATAGATATAGATATAGATATATAATATCTTTAATATATATTAAATAATAATATATTTATTTATATTTTAATATGATTTTAAACAAACTACAGGAAGTATTTTACTGGGGGAATGTTCTGGATGAGAGAAAAACATGATAAGAGGAAACTGTGAAGGTTCATTACTAGAAGCAACTAAAAAAATTAAAGATTATAATTAAAGGAAAAGATTCACTAATACAAAATGGAAAAAAACTATTTTAATTCTGGAAACATTCAAGGATGTTTGATAACAATGTACCTATTGTTACCTGTCTCATACAATAAGAATGGGCTTAAAAAAGAGATAGAAGAAAATATAACTGACAATCAGGCTGGTTTGGATTCAGATTTAAAATTGACAGGATGCAAGAATAATATTGACAAGGAAGAAATCAACTGAGTTTTTATCAGTTAAAAGGGACACCCAAATAAGCCAAAACAGTGACTTGGATAAGTATGTTTTAATTCAGAAAAGTGATTTGGACAAATTTCTTACTTCCAAAGTAAATATATTAAAAATCCAAATTAAATCCAAAGAGATGTATTATATTTATGAAAGAATTCCTGAGAAAAGGAAAAGAGAGAAAGAAAAGGCATTACTGAAAAAGAATAAATATCAAGACTTTTAAAAGTAAAACAAATGTTTACAAAGTTGGCTTATTTGATCAAGGTTAGACTGTATGTTTTTTTCCCCCCGAACAGCTATTCTTGACTAGGACTGAATGATGAAGCTTTTAAGAGTTGTTTGTAGATAAGATATGGGAAGAAGAGATTTTTTGTGGTATTTTTAGAGAAAGTGACAAGCTATGGTATTAAAATTGAGAGGTGATGAAGAAAAGATGATAAGAAGTAAATTTTGTCGGACATCATTTGAAGGGTATATAATAAGGTATATATAATAACATATATATTATAGTGTGTGTGTGTGTTGTTGTTATTTCTGGTATCTTTTGCTGACTGCAAAATGTGGCTGTATTATTTGCCAATAGATGAGATTTGGCACGGGTTTTTTAGTTGCAGCATTAGAGAAGGTGTTAAGAAAGTGTTTGTGCTTGTATGGATGAAGGGGGAAATCATTTCTTTCTATATTTCTTTATCTCTTTCTTATCTCTTTTAAAATGTATTGTCCCTTCCCCCTTTTTTTCTTTTCTCTTTGCCCTTTCTACTTTTTCCTTTTTTATATTTCCTTAGTTTGTATTAGTTTTTTAATCTTTGTATTTTTAATAAAATATTATTTTAAATAAAATAATAACAACAAAAAGGGAAACATTGCTTTAAGGGCTCTGGGTGACCAGGGAGATGGCAGTCTCTTTATCCCTGGATGTGTTTATTCAGAGGCTAGACAACTTTTTATTGTGGGTGCTTTAATCTGGATTTTTCCACAGGTTAGGTTTTGGAGTTGATGGACGAAACTTTTCCAATGCTGAAGAGTTTATCTCATCGCTCCTTTGTTCTTATTTTAATTTTCTAATTTTCTCAGTGACTTTCCTTCCCTGGAAAAGTTACTGTAATTCTAAACCTCTTCCCTTTCTCTAAACCTCTTCAAGTTCTTTTCCTGCCTGGGAAGGGAGTTGGACTAGAAGACCTCCAGGGTCCCTTCCAACTCTGTTATTCTATTCTTAGCCATTTACTTTCTCTTCTGATTTAACAGCTGAATATGCTGTAACTGTTGCCAAAGATTACTCCATAAACTGGGGCTGAACCCTTTTTTTTTCAAACCCAGAATTTGGTCCAGTTTCTCTCTCTGCCCTGTACTACAATATCTCTCTCTATGACTGTAATGATCACCTCAGACCATTACAGCTGCTTTACTATTAGATGATATAAAATGGAGAGCAGCTGTCAGTCTTCTGAAAGACAAAGCTATTTGTTACCTCTGCAGTAGGTGGTTTCTATGTCTACTGTCCTTCGCTGAAGTGGATGATGTTGTCTTTTCTAGCATTGCTTATTTTATCTTGTAGCTGGAATCATCTGAATATCAAAGTGGTATTCACCACTTTGTGCTACATAGGCCCAAATGTTTTGCGTTAACCTATGATCACACCCCTGCACTGCTCCAAATTGCCTCTGGAGTCACTCAGTGGAATACTGCTTACAATGGAATGGAGTGTGGAGAAAGCTTTAGGTAAATCATTGTATAGATCTTTCCAGTTTGGGTAATTCTAATCTTGCCAGTCCAGTCCCATAAAAGAGATATACAGGACCTGCTGTGAAAAACATCTTCTCTTGGGCAGAATCTGATATGAAATTTGCTTTGAGACAGGCCAGGTCAAGAAACAGATACTAGTGGAATTCAAGGGATGCTACTTTATTGTTGTAAGGTATATTAACAGAATTTTGAAAGTCTGTCCATAACCTTTGCTCCCCCCCCCTTTTTTTTTTTTTTAAGAGAATAAGATCAAGGCAGGGTGGTTTTGAGTCTCACATTTTCCTTTTTCTCAAGGCTCAGTAATGGTTTCACCCCCATCCCCTTTTGGAAGCCAGATCTAAATTCCTCTGTACCTTCTGTATGCTTGGTACAAGGGGATTCAGAAATAATGTAATATAAATAGAAAGCATTAAATATAAAGCACTTCTTTGAAGAATACAGAAACTGTTAAATGTGTTGCATTTTCACAATGATTGCCAATGCATGATGCAGCCTGGACTCAAAGAAATAAGAGCAGATATGTGGATGGGTGCTCAGCTTGCCAACAGCAGGTAATTTGCAGAAGCAGGCAACTGACTTGAGTGTTTTGCCTCCTGATGAAAATCAGATCTAATATTAAAAAAAGATAACAAACATTGGAAAGCCATTGTGATCCATGGGCCAGAGGACTAGCAACAGTGATATGCATCTTCCATCTACGGGGATGCAATGAGGGCTGACTGGAAACTGGTAGAAAGAAAATGAGCTATCAGGGCAGGACTAGCAACTAGCTTCCAGTATCTCATCTGTGACCCAAAGAGTTGTCTCAAGAGTGTGTGGAGCCAAAACTTTCAGAATCTTCTGTTTGGGAGGATTTATGTAGCACCACAGGGAAGCGGTAGCTCAGTGGCTAAGACGCTGAGCTTGTCGATTGAAAGGTCGGCAGTTCAGCGGTTTGAAACCCTAGTGTGTGTAACAGGGTGAGCTCCCATTACTTGTTCCAGCTTCTGCCAACCTAGCAGTTTGAAAGCATGTAAAAAATGCAAGTAGAAAAATAGGGACCACCTTTGGTGGGAAGGTAACAGCACTCTGTGCGCCTTTGGTGTTTAGTCATGCCAGCCACATGACCACGGAAACGTCTTCGGACAGCGCTGGCTATTCAGCTTTGAAACAGAGATGAGCACCGCCCCCTAGAGTCAGGAACGAGTAGCACATATGTGCGAGGGGAACCCTTACCTTTACCTTATGTAGCACCATGACTAGGATGGGTTTGCCATACATACATTCAGAAGAGACGCCTGCTTTTTCTTAGTAGGGGTAACAGTAACAGAGTTGGAAGGGACCTTGGAGGTCATCTAGTCCAACCCCCTGCTCATGCAGGAGACCTGTACTAGGGATTCAAACCACTGAACTGCCGACCTTTCTGATCAAGAAGCTCAGTGTCTTAGCCAGTGAGGGTCAGAAGCACAGAGGACTGGTAAACGAAGTAAGGAGAGTCACATCACATTGGCAGGAATAAAGATATCCTTTTTCTTTCGTCCGAGGCAGAGAAATTTCAGGAATTTGTTTGTCCTAACCTGAGGTAAAGAATTGGCCCATAATACCTTTATTGCTACAAGCTTAAAAATGGCAGGAAACCACACTGGCAGTCAGTCATGTCTCCAGAGGCTACAGTTTGGTCATGAAGTCAGGGAGCAAAACTGTATTTATTTTATTCAATTCCTTGAAAACGGAGAACTCCTTTTCATTAAAAGTAAACATGGTGGAAGATTTATTTTGCTTCCCTCCTACAAATAAGTATGGCACAGCATTCATAAGAGCACATTCTGAGTGCATTTTAACATCATTTCCTTAGGAATCTCAGTACTACCATCCTGTAAAATGGAGCAGTTTTCTCCAGCAGGGCTGATGCTCACAGAGGAAAGCTTTCCAGAGGCCAACTAGCCCTTGTATGGTCAAACAGGACTTTGTGGCTCCTGTTCTATGCTTTGGGGGTGAAAGAACAGGTCATTTCAGCAAATGACAGTTCCAAAACTTTTGGAAATATGTATCTACATCTTATATTAATATCTATGGCAAGAGTGGGAGCTGACAGCAGTTCTCAAAGAAAAATCAGCCTGAAAACTTCTCCAAACCTAAGTTTCATCTATATGTGTTCTCTTCATTCCCCCCACATGTTCTCATAAACTGACTTATTCTTGCTCAGGAAAAACAATTACAAGTAACTAAAAGGGTGCTGTGTGGCAATTGTTAGTGACCATTACAATTGAATGTCTTGCACTCAGCCTCTATTTGAAGAGAAAATAAAAGGTTTGGAAATCCCACACTTGATTTGCAACATTAATTCTGTCCTTGGCTGCCTACTCAGGTTTCCTATTCAGCTCAGTTATAATTTGAATCATTCTGCTAATGTTTTGGTAAATGTATAGAGTCTGAAGAATCCATACACCCGATAAAAGCTATTATATTCTTCATGCATTAAAACATGATGAATGGCGTCAACAACTCCCTCTTATTTGCTAATACAGGTAAAAGGCAATTACCCCGATTCTCCCAGAATCCATCTTTACTGGTCGCCTCAAACTTCTAAATAAGGGAACAAGATTTTATCTTTTTCAATCATATGCTGTATTTTAAAATACAAGTTCTTCCAAAGTCCCCAGATTTAACACCAATTATTATTCTGCATAAAAGTGCATGTATGTGTGTGCTTGTGTGTGTGTGTCCTAAATTGTAAACAAAGTGAAACTATTTCTATCCCACTTCTTTTACTTCGTTTGTTTGTTTGTTTGTTTGTATATTAAATATATTTATATAGCTAACTACCTCATCAAAGATTACTCTTTTAAACACTTTTCTAGTTATTTTATAAATTGGGTGAAAGAGATAACATAATGAGTTTTAATTACTTTTCCACCCAAATACTATTCATTTTAGTGTTAACTCTGTTGTATTCTTTGCAAACAATAGAGTGTCTTATGGCTCTTTAAAGTCTAAATATTTATTATGACTGGAGTTTAAGGCTCTGTATAGTTTCTGCCAAATCAGGCAATGGGCCCATTTCTCTCCAAATAGCATTCTATGATGTCCCTTCTTGTATTGAATAAGGAGAATATGGGAAAAATCATTATAATCCTTTCTCCCCTTCCAATCTCATATTAGAATAGCAAGAAAATTTTGTTCTGTGAGTTGCCTAAAAGGATGAGCAATAATTATCAACACAGCTTTGGGAAATAACTTTGCAACAGATGCCATCAGGTAATAGATTTTATCCTCCATTAAAGCATTTCATAGTCTTTGAAGATTATTTTAGAATTGGTTGGATATGTGCTAAGCCATGGTTTGTTTTATCCCCAATTTATTGATCAAATCATCATGGTTACATTTACATGTGTTAGCACATAAATCATGGCTGATAAACCTTGTACTATAACATGCAAAGTCAAATCAAATCTCATTATAGTCTAACACGATAAATGTAATTTAACAGCTTGTTTATAAATGGGATGTAGGTCATATGAAAAGAAATGCTTCCATTATACAGATGGAAGAGTAAGACTAAAAGTAAATAAATAAATGAAACAGCTGAAATCTGAACATTGTTTTTGCCAGGTGGAAACAGCAATCTGAGTGGATGATCCTGAAAAATCAAACAGCAACAAACCTGATTATTATTTGGATGGGAGACCACTGAGAAATCATAAACCATATTGGGGTGTAAAAATAAATCCAGAAGACAATACCAAATTACTTTCATAAGTTGCACACAGAGCTACACAGCCACACAGCCAAAACATGAAAGAATTGACACAACTATCTTCTCTCTCAAAGAAAATCAGGAAGATTGTTTCCCAGAAGGGCACTCACCTTTTCCACTGATCATCTCTTCACAAGAATGCCAAATACCGGCATGAAACTTTCGATCCACAAACTTGTCGTCTCCCGTCTCCCAGATGTATTGAACCACGCTGCTGTCATTCCCACCTGGGCTGTTCATCCCAATGCAGTGGGTGCCACCTGCGAGTTCACTGCAGAATGGTTTGGCTACTTTCTGGGTTCCTTCACACCAGTAGCTGCTGCTGAAGGCTGTGATAGAGAAGATTAAAGAGAGGAAGCCGAGCGAGAGGGCTGCCGAGGCTCTCTGCCGCCTGTCCACCCCCATTGCCTGAGAGCTGCCTTCTTCTAAAGGCAGCAGGAGGCAGCATTCAAGGATGCTGGAAACACCCACTGCTGATGCTCTCGGCTGCACATCCACTGAAAAGCCCCTCTCTGAATTTTCCCCATCAGCAACAGAGCGACAATCCCGAACTTAAGAGGAGCAGAGATGCCAACACACACTCCAGGGACTAAATGATTTGAGCCTAGTTTATCACAGCTGAGACCTGAAAGCTGGGAGCTCTGCTCCAAAGCTCTTGTCACTTCTGACGGAGATCAGCTTAAGAAGTTCAGAACCTGGCAATCACTCTTGTAAGCACACAGGAGTAGTTTCCGACTAGCCCCCTTCCATCATACTTTTTCTGTCATACATCTCAGGAAAAGTGGTCAGATCAGACAGGACAACTAACAGGCAGACAGGCTCTGCCTTAGCACTTTGCTCTCTCAGAACAGGTCACGGCCCAGGAAATCCTAGTCCCCAAAAGTTAGTACCATGGTGTCAAAGCTCTGCTCAAAGCTAGAAATGGAACGGAATGGAATGAAATAATAAAATGAAATCAGAACTCAGGGGGAAGATCGTTCATTCACATGCACCCATACATCTGTTGAGACCTAGGAATATAATTAAGTCCCATGCAAACACAGGAATTAAATATTTCCTAACTAGATATTAGAGAGCCAATGTGATGTAGCACACTATTTCTCAACTTTGACAACTTTAAGATTTGACTTCCAGAATCCCCCAACCAGCATTCTGAGAGTCGAACTCCACACATCTTAAAATTGCCAAGGGAGAGGTGTGTAAAGATTAAGGCACCAAAAGGGGAACTGAGAAACAGTGAATTTTAGTGCTGCCTTAGCAGAAAACCAATTGGGTGATCTCAGGCTAGTCACTCTCTCTCATCCCAAGGAATGAGGCAAGGAAAAACAACTTCTTGCCTAAAAAATTGCAGAGACTAGTCCAGGCAGTTGCCAGGAGTCAACACTGACTCGGTGCACAAGAACAAACAAACCAGCAACAGCAACAACAAAAACTTTTCCTTCTCATCCATTTTCTCCTTAGTCAATACCTTGCCATTCACATGGATCATTGAGGGTCAGCCCACCCCCATCAGTGTTGGCTGCAAGGCTCAAAATAGCTAGAAGAGTCTGTTAGCCTTCTTCAGGTCAAGCATGGAGAAGGAATTTCTGCAAGGAAGCTTCCAGTTAAAGCTTTTCCTTAATCTGTGTCTACATCATAAAGAAGCAATCTTTCAGCAAGACACCTGAGCTGGAGGCTGAAAGTCTCTGGTTCAGGTTCATTGCAGTACTAGCCTTACAGGTAAGGCATGTAATCCCGAAATCAAAATCTTGACAGACTTGAATTTTGAGCCCTATCCAACAAGATGTGTTCAGTGGTGAGAAAGGTAAGGTCCTGCACTTAGAGAGGAAAAAACAAAAGCACAGGTATAGAACAGGCACGATCTGGCTCAACAGTAGTAAGTATGTTAGGGAAATTAGTGTCCTAGTGGACAGCATTTAAACATGAGCCAGCAGTGTGCTGTAGCAGCAAAAAAAGCCAATGCAATCGTAGGCTGCATTAACAGAGAGATAGCATCAAGATTACAAAAAGTGATAGTACCACTATAATGCACTTGTGAGTACTTGAAGTGTTGTCCCAAACAAGAGGGGGTTGATTTATTTTCAAAAGTACCTGTGGACAGGACAAGAAGCAGTGGGTGGAAGGTTGCTAAAGAGAGATCCAATTTGGAACTAAGGAAACATTTCCCAACAGCAAGAACAATTAATCAATGGAATAGCATGCCTCCTGGAGTTGTTAGTGCTCTATCACTGGAGGTCTTCAAGAAAAGATTGAAAAACAATTGAAATGTTAGCCACTATGCCATTCTAGGCCCTTGCCCACTGGTCACATGATCTGGACAGGAGGGCTTGCAAGCCGCTCTATGCTTCATAATGCAGCCAGACACAACTTAAGGGGAGAGTAGACGTACTCTCAACACACATAGAGAGGCTATCTAGAAGGAAGTACAAATGCCTCTTATAGCCACTGTTGGTGAAGGGGTTGGACAAAATTCCAGAAGCTATATAACATACATGCTTTCCTTGCTTTGTTTAATTCTAAGAGAGGAAACCCAGTAGGGAAGATAAAAGATGAACCTCATCTATTACCGTGGCGTTTGCATTTTTAGCCTATGGAGAACAAATATTACATAACAAATGATAGAAAAATGTGCTTTTTTAGAGGCTGCCAAGTGCAGGCATAAGAGCCAAGCAGCTGCCTCCTGTCAAGAGTGCAAAAAGCACCCTGAACAAGCCAACCATCACCCAAGGACAGATCTCAGCTGGACAAACCAAGGCAGGCAATTATTTTTATTTTTTGCTAATGCTACCAATTGCTAACTTAAGTGGAGGCTGGGGAGATAACACAAAAGGAGAGAGGACATACCTGATTCTAAAAGCTCTGGAGGACTTTCCATCACCACTTTCCAGCAGGTCAACCGACACGCAGACAATTTCTTGAGAGACACTAAATCAGACACCTCTGCTCCTGAAATATAGATCTGAAACTTGAAGAGGGATTTGGGATCAAGTTTTGACTTTGTTCCAGGCATGCACAGTTTATTTACATATCTACATTGTGCAAGCAAATGCATTAGTTAATTTATTTTAGACACGCTGGGAGAAGTACATGCTGTCTCCCCAAAGAAATCAGTGGGATTCTCTCCTATGTAATCATATGCAGGAGTTTAGATTGTGTAAACTGGAGGTAGGCAATTTGTGGGGGCTGAGAAGCACACAGAGATTTTGATCGTGTGTCGTCTCATAAAATGACTACTCTGGAAGAGGGATTGCCTATTGACAAAATAGTTGTCAAAGGGCCATTGCCAATCACAACTCACTAATTTACCAGAGGGCAAATGAATGACATAGCGCCCTGCACTCCCTCCAACTCTCCAGGACTGATTTATTTCCTGGATTTATTTATCAAACATTGTATGCCACCCAAACATCATGACTCATGCTGGTTTGCAGCCTACTAAAATGCACTGAAAATATGCAGGAAAAATAAGACCTTAAAACCTTAAAGTAAAACATTAAATTAATGATTAAAGCAATGATTATATATGTAACAATAAAAAATAGATATCCAAGAAGTAACAACTACAATCATTTCATAAAGCTCTCTGGAAATGTTCAGCCTTTCAAAGTTTCCAGAAAGCCACTGCTGGGGGAGGAGTGCCTCATTTCTAGAGGAATTCTATTCTATTCTATTCTATTCTATTCTATTCTATTCTATTCTATTCTATTCTATTCTATTCTATTCTATT
>JANHZT010001346.1:27488-43044 GCA_032468215.1 Stegonotus admiraltiensis
TAGAGGATTTCCTCTGGCCTCCAAGGAACTTGCCTGTTCCTCTTGGCCCAATGAGGTGCTCCTCTTATCCCCTCATCCCTACAGGATGAGGTCGGTCCAAAGACCGATCGGAGAATGGTTTGTCGGCCGGAGTTTTTGCAGGCTTGTTAGAGCCTGCCATTCCTCCGACCGTCCCGCCATGGTTCCAGACCGGAAGTCTCTGTCATCCAATGTTGTCTAGATATTTTTTTTTCAGCCCAAATCAGGTGATCTTGTTCAGTGTGTCAGGCAAACTGCCAGAAATGACACAACTGGTTTAGTCAAAGGGGATTCAGTTAATCATGAGTCATCAATATGCAATATTTGGCCTCCATAATTTATATAACTAAGTGGTTCCAAAAAGGAATTGATGAGAGCCCTTCTGTGATAGTTATGATACCTATAATTTATGGGAATTGTAGTTCAGTGTATTTGAAGAGCAATGAGTTGAAGCCAAAAATATATACCGCCTGGACTCTCTTCCAAACACCACATTCCTCCCCAAAACTCCATCCCACATATCAACATAGTTACTTGGATGTTAACAAAGTTTTCTGCCTCGTTTGTGAAGCCAAATTTAGCTGCTCAGCTATTATATCATGCTAAGTCATGACTTGTTTTAGCAAACCGTAATCACTTCATTCATATACGCAAAATTATGGCTTATAATCAATAGCTGCTTGTGTTCGCAAATAATGGATGCTAAGACAGAATCAAATAAACCATGTTAGAGTTTAAAGAATGCATAAACTCAGAGGCCAAAAATTCCAGTCCTGCGGATGGTCCAAATTTATGACCAAGGACCCTACATTGCTTTAGCCATAATATAATTTGCACTGCACGTGATATATGAACTGGACTTCTGTGGATTATTCAGCCAAACATTCTTAAAACAAATGGCAGCTTTGTGCAATGTCTGAACTCAAGTAATGTATGACTTTAGCACAGAGGATACCTTTGCATCTATGTGCCAGCATAAATAGGTTGCCATATGCTACACTTGATTAACTAAAACCTGGTATACTGGAGGATAGAGTGCCTATATACAGTATACCTGATGCAACTCCTTGGCACATTTTTTCATCCTTCTCTGGTGTGCCTTCAAAAATTCCATTAACGGATGTCGAGAACTCTAGCTAATTGCAATTCATGTTATGCTTGTACTTTGCTTTTTTTTCTATGACTTTTTATAATTATAAAATGCCTAGTGGTGCCACATAAGTCTCTTCTTCTATTCCCCTTCCATTCTTTCCAGTGTATAAAACTTGTTCACATTCCTGTCCTTAATATGACTCATTAAGGTACTGTTTTTCTTAGGTGATTTTTTAATTTAGTTATATTTTTCCCCCAGTCATCATTGGGGCCAGACAAAAGAATGGTTTGGAGTAAGTAGGGCAGGTCAAATTGATCCCTCAGATCAACCTGCCCCCTAAGATTTCTGTAAAGCCAGTCATTGTTGACTACTGTACAGTATCTCCTGAGAGAGACTTCTTAAGATCAAGAAAGACAAGATCAGAAATATAGGCGCTAGAAGGGCCTATGAAATGCAGCTGATGGATAGAGATGACCCATTTTATGTCCTCTATCAAACAAGCTATGGGGTCAAATAAACTCTTTACGTGTATAGCAGGAGAATATACAAGACTGGATATGAAAATGAGCCAGAAGACTGAATTTGTTCTCTGTTGGATACTCTTAGAAATCTGGAGGAAAGAGTTATTTGTTCTACTATATATGTAATCAGCCTTCATTTTTCATTCAGTCGGCAACAGTAAGATAAAGACTGCTCGTTGAGTTTGACTCCTGGTGACACATTCATGTGTTTTTCTTGGCAACAGAACAGAAGTGGTTTGGTATTGACTTCCTCTGAGAGGCTCAAGGCTGGTTAGGTGTTGCAGCCTGTGGTGTATATACGTAAATTAATTTGTATCATCATAAAACACAATTTGCCTCCATTTACTTCTTTCTAAGAAAAGTGAATTGCATGGGTACACACTGAACCCTCTTGAAATTAAGCAGAATATAGGCAGTACAACTGTTTACTTGTCCCAGATTTGCCTTTCAGAGATCGCCTTAGTTACCCATAGTGAATGCCGACTCAGATCCCCTTCAGCCTATGTATGGTTTGAATCAAATGAAAATACTTTTTGCCTAGTTCCTTTCTCAAAATGATGGGAAGCTAAAGGTCAAAAGTGCTCCAAGTTGGGAAGGTGAAATACTGGCTCACAAAGAGGTTTTTTTTCCTTTTGGTTCCATACCCTTTCCCTTCAAGAAAGCATGGGAAAGTCCTACTTCAGGGCACTGCAATTCTCTTGAAAGCAGTACTTCATGGCTGAGAAGTGAGTAGAGATGGAGGAAAAGGGCTGGTCTGAAATCCCACAGGCTGGGTAGTACAGTCTAGTTCTTCCAGTTTGGCCTGTGGTCTGGATGATCTCCATTCTTGCTACTAAGGAATTAAACAGTTGCAGTTATTACTGGATACACAAAACGCTACTGAGTTAAGTGAGAATTACTTAAAGTAGGTATTTTTAGGATTAAATTGTGAGTCAGGAAAAATGCAGGTAGCTAAATACAAGAGGAGGTCCTGTAAATATTTAGATACTGAACACAGGTATGGCCATCAGATAGAGGTGATAGCAGTTTTAGCTCAACAGCATCTTAGTTCACCAAACCTGCAGTTGTACGAAACATCACATATTGTACAATTGTGATCTTACTGCTGAATCCCCAGGCTAGTCTTCATCTTTCAAATGTAAGCAACACTACCTACATAGCTGGCGGGGGGGGGGGGGGAATCCATCCACTCAATATTTTAAAGCTGTCATTCAATTTCAAAAAATTAATTGTTCTAGAGGCATAGTGAGTTGTACATTATCGAGCAGCAAAGGAGAAAAACAGGACTAAACTTAGCAGGGTTCCTCAACATGCTGCTATCCAGATGTGTCAGATTTCAACTCCTGTAAACATCAGCCATTGGGGCCTTGCTTGGGAGCCTGATAGCAATGGGATAGTTGAACAGATTCAAGAAATTCCATCTTAGAAAGTATCATTCCAACTTCATTGAAATGTCTTTGCTGACTCCTTTGTTCCTATCCTTTTTTCTTTGAAAAATTTGATGATTTTTTTTCTCCTGATTTGCCACTCAATTTCTATTTTCAACCAATTCAGCTTGATTAGTCAAGATCAGTGCTAAAATAGCTCCTAATTACTTCCGCCACCTCTTGGAGCAAAAAATTAAAGCTATGACACCTGTTCTGGAGCACAACTACGTTTAGCCTTGCTACAATTATATAGGAAGCTAATAAATGGTCTTGAATTCTCTGCAGGAATTCCTCCACTTCTGAATCTCCACTAAACCTAAAGCTAAGGCCAGATTTCACTATACCAAGTGAGAATAATAAACCAATGGAATGACTTGCCCTCAGAGGTTGTTGACACTCCATCACTGGAGACTTTTAAGAAGAGACTGGACAACCATTTGTCTGAAATATATAGGGTCTCCTCTTGAGCAAGGGGTTGGACTAGAAGACCTCCAAGGTCCCTTCCAACTCTGTTATTCTGTTATGCAGATCCATTTGATTTGCAAATGTTAAAGCTTCTTCCGATGAATTCTGGAATGTCGTGGAGGTAAATTAATATCATGTTCTCAGAGTGCTTGGATTCAATCTTCTTACAAATAATAACAATGAATTGATGTATTGCTCTGAGTTTCCTTAGCAAGTGTTTCACTTTTGGCCTGCAACAGTGTTTCTAGTCCTCCAAGTACTGTAAGGAATTTAGAGGCTGGGCTATGCATTAAACGTAAAGGTAAAGGTTCCCCTCGCACATATGTGCTAGTCGTTCCTGACTCTGGGGGGCGGTGCTCATCGCTGTTTCAAAGCCAAAGAGCCAGCGCTGTCTGAAGACATCTCCATGGTCACGTGGCTGGCATGACTAAATGCCAAAGGCGCACAGAACACTGTAACCTTCCACCAAAGGTGGTCCCTATTTTTCTACTTGCATTTTTTACGTGCTTTTGAACTGCTAGGTTGGCAGAAACTCAGTGGCTAAGATGCTGAGCTTGTCGATCGAAAGGTCGGCAGTTCAGCGGTTTGAATCCCTAGTGCCGTGTAACAGGGTGAGTTCCTGTTACTGTCCCAGCTTCTGCCAACCTAGGGCTATGCATTAAGGGACAGTATACAATTGTGTCTAAATGAAATGCTGTAAAAATTACTATATTCTCAAGTCAAGGTCAGTTCCTGGTTAATTCATCTGTGCAGTTTCCTTGTTAATGTTATAGAAGGGTTTGCCATTATATTCTGACATATTTTTTGACCTAATCTCTAATTAGGTCTCTAATTTCAAGTTGTCTGCCCTCCAAGTCCTAACCAGGGCTAAATTAACTTAGTTTTTACAATCAGCTAAACTTTGCTAGATGCTATTACTGGATGAGGCCTAAGTCTTACACTTCATGACTCTTGTCTCTCTGTCTACAAAGGATTTGGGATCATATTGATTAACACAACCTGAGTTCAACGCTACAATATGTATGGACATGGCCCTCTTTGTTGATAGAGTCATCCATACATATTGTAGTATTCAGCTCAGGTTGTGTGAACTATTATGATCCAAAATCCTTGTTCGTTGCTTTACAGAATCAATGGGGTATAAATATGCAAATATTATCAAGGTATGGAAGAGGGAAAAATCCCCCAAAACCTTGCTTTACTGATCTGATCGTAACACACACAAGTCAATAGAATGTAGTCCTATGTTCTATTCCAGGTGTCCAGCCTTAAGACTTAAGTGGACTTTAACTCCCAGAATGACTGACTGGGGAAGTCTAGGAGTTGAAACCTACAAGTCTTAAAGTTGCCAAAGTTGGACACCCCTGCTACTGCCTCAGCCCAAGAGGATGAAAAAAAAAAAAAAGCCCCATAATTTCCTCTTGGTTTCCTTTACCGACGTATTTCAAGTCCCTGTCTAGCCACCTCAGGGACAGAGTTAAAGAACATTGCTCAGCTGCCTGTGCCTTGGCAAGAGGCCAGGACCAGCCTTGGTCTGTCAAATTCTTGCAGAAAGAGGCGGGTGGATTCTCTCTCTCTCTCCTGCCCTTGTTCATTTACTCTTCTACCTTTTAAGCAACTGTTTTTCAGAGAGAGCCTCTTGGGTGACAAAAGTCAGAGGCCACCCCAGCAAAACCTCCAAGTGCTGTCTGATGCTCTTCTCACTCCTCATTGGCCAAGAAGAGAAAACAACAAAAAATAAATGTGCTTCTAAAGTTTACAGTAAACTCTCCCCAGCCTCTCCCGCCCCTCTTTCATTCTTTCAACAGAGAAGAAGCCAAAGGAAGCCTAATGCTACGACGCCTGCAGGTTGTTGGAGCAACTTTCTTATCTGTTACCTTTATAAGAACCAGGAAATATTCCAAGTGGGGAAAAGTCTGTGCTATATGATAGTGATATACATTGCTTTTTTTACTGAGAAAAAAAGAGGTCTGGAAACGCTCACAAAGCAAAGCAGGCTGAAGCTTTTGAAGTTTACCTTTTTGGATTAAGCTGAACGCTCGCCCTTCTCTTCACCATGATCCAGTGCTATGGGACGCAACTCGGATCATTCCTTGCAATCACAATATTGTTACTATTCAGAGAGGTAAGAAAATCACTTTCAGAATTATCCATTTCAACTACGAACACGCCACTGAGCTTATTTTTCAGTATTTGCACTTGGTGGGACATCGTCACAAGTAGTGCTTCTTTAACGGAACAATATGAAATTTGTAGATGGTTACTTTTATGTGATTGGGCACGGCTTGCCTGATAATCCCCCGATGTTTTTGCAAATTGGCTGTGGCTTTTCTTGTCAATTGCAATCAGAGTCAGTATGATTCAGCTTTTCCATAACAGTTCATTTATTTGAGCTGGTCAGCTTCTTAAATGTTATTTATCTGCTCATTTCCCTTTTGCTTGTTTCAACAAATCTTTGTAAATCTTTCATATAACTGCTAAAAATAAGTCATTAGGATGCAAACATTTTATATTTTGGGTTCACTACTACAATCTTTGCAGCGATTCCTTCCCAGAGTCCATTATAATCCAGCCATTTGTTCAGACTTTCTGAAATACAATGCAGATAAATTCATGATCTTCTTTTTATCCAGGAATTGTCTTTTCCCCCAGATCTATACTTTTACTTAAAGATTTGATCCACCTCCATGGCTGTTGACTTATTCAGATTTAACGTTCTGATTTAATTTTTAAATGTCTAAAAAGGTTTTCTTTTTCACCCTTAAAATGGATAATTCAGTTGATCTGAACACCTGGAACACATTCAGATCTATGTCTAGAAAAATGGTTTTGGTGTGCATGGTACAAAATCTTCCTCATGTTTAAGATGCTATTGTAAAAGTCCATTCTTTCTTGAAACACAGTATTAATTAGACCTCAGTTGGTTGAAAGACAATCTGTTGAGGATTATTTGATGCAGTTCTCTGAATTTCTGTCCTGATAAGTGAGCATAGGTATGGCAAGCAGTGGTTGCCATGCCAGCCCAGTTTGATCTGTGGCATCACCCTGATAGCAAGAACAAAGATGTACTTACACAGCAATACTTCATTATTGGCATTGCTATATTGTCAACAGCTACTATCACCAAGTAGCAATAGCCTTGTTTTATTATAGGCTTTGCTGTTCTCTTGTGATATTATGCCAGTCAACTCTTTCTCTGTTTCTATGTGTTGTGATACACAGAGCACAGATCAAGTTATGCAGTAAAGTGGCTTAATAGCACACCTCATGGGATGAAGGCCTATATACCTTGAAGAGCTCAATTCAATTTGAAACCATTAGAGCTGAGATGATTTTTGAGACTGATGCTCATATTGCTACATTTTTGCAATACATGCCAAACAACAGATGATTATTTAGCCTGTTTGAATAAGTCATTTAAGACTTCAAGAAAAAGCCTGAGAAATTGGGTTCTTTATGCATTTTGAGAAAAGATAACAAATATCCCATTTTTGGGAGGGGCAGATTGTCATCTTTGATTGGGACTGTAGTGGCTAAGCCACATTTCCTCCTCAGAAAAGAATTTATTTTGTATTCAGTGCTATTGTGTAGACATAATGTTTAAAATTGGGACTGAGCTATAGGCAAAATCTAGATTCTCCCACCCTGCATATATTTCTTCATCTAGCTTCAAAGAACCAATATTTCCTTTTTTAAAATTTTAATAGGAACTAAATACCAAGAACCAGATGCAGAAAGAAATTATTGATAGTATTAAGATATTTATCTTTTTATGTTCTGATTAATAGAATTTTTTTTAAAAACAAACTTTTGTCCCAAGACCGTAACTCTTTCAAATCAGCAGGATATTTATTTATAGAGCAATCCATGTATATAGATTTCTGAGTAAGATCAATCAGTACAAAACTAAATGAACAACAATGGAAAGTAAACATGGTTAACCCGACAGAACTATTTTATGGTATAGGATCCAAAAAGACCAAATCATCAGATTTAATTTGAGGCTCGAACATCAATGGGGATGTTCAAATAATATAAAATCCCATTTGAATTATTGGTTCAATCAATCAGTCCAATTCAATTTCCCAATTCAAATTGTTTTGGAAAAACAATTAGCATCAAACCCTGAATTCACTTTGTCAGAGTGAATTATTTGCTGCAAATTTTCAGAAGCTTAGTTTATGTGCAGAAAGAACCAAAATATTCAAAAGTGATCCAGACGCATCAGATTTCATTTGATTTCTGACTCAATTTAGAAAGTTGATTTGAATTGCTTTCAGATTAAATTTCAAAATTAAATATTTCTGCGGGCCTAAACATCAATGCCTGACAATGAAAAATAGGAGTCTCAATCAAAAAATTCTTGTAGTTCCATATAACATATTGGTTCAACAGGTGGGATAATGAATTTACCCCCTCCCTCCATTCCATGCTGATTCTCATTAGTGTATTCTGTTTTCATTTTCCCTGTGAGGTTGGGATTAGGATAACTTTCCTCAACCACTCTTTACTTGCTCATCTCCAGATATGTGGACTAAAGCTTTCAGAATATTTAGCAATCCACATGCAGGCTAGAATTCTGGGATTATAAATTCCCATCTCTGAAGGATGCCCTGGCCAAGGAAGATAGGAATAAAAACATTTTGGGAAACTCCAGAAGTCCTTATAAATTTATAACATAGCTATGCACTGTTTCAGACTAATATTTATAGTATTATATGCACTTCGAAAATTTGGAAGAAGCACTTGGAACACATAGCATGTTTTTGCTCTTTGTGAAAACAACCTGACTTATTAAACCTAAGACAATTCTTAAAGTAGTGTCAACACCAGCGGCCTTTTTTCAGGCTCATGTGAACACCTAGAAAAAGTTGGGCTACTTTAACGAGTAACATAACAGCTCAATAATTTAGTCATCTCAAACTGCCTTATTATAGCTTCTTGGTTACCTTCAAAGAAAATGATCCATCAAGTACATTGCAATGTTCTAGATAAGAATTAATAGACTTTTCAAGAACAGTTGGAACAAGACCAGCTCAAGCTGTTTGAACAATTTTGAGCTACCCAAAATCCCAGTGATAAAAACGACTAAAGGAATATTCCTAGCCTTATTGCTGCTCTTTCAGAAAGACAGTATTACTGTCAGCAGTTGTATGATTCTATTTATATTCTACTTTATTTCTAGGCACTCAAAATGCCTTACATGGGGATCTTTCTTTATTTTATCTCCACAAAAACAACCTGGGTATACAACCTGAATCCAAAGTCATTGACTTATGTTTTCATGATCAAGTGTGGTCATGAATCTGGGTTTCCCTGATCCTAGACCAATGTCTTAACCTATGCAACATAGCAGCTCTTTAGTTCCTGGGAATGTAGTGATCATGCTCTCTCATTGGGATTTAGTCATTATTTATTGACTCCCATCCAGACCCGTGATCAATACCTGCACAAGCTCATATAATTCTTACATGCTTTGGGTCAACCTCTAGTCTGAATGATATGTTATGGATGATGTTCAGAGAGCAGAGACCAGACTATGCTCACTCCATTGGAAGTATTTGCTCTTATCTTTTATATTTTAGGGTGAGCATAAAAGGCCTGGAAAACAGTAATCTATATTTAACTGGGAATTAAATGGTGGGAATTTGTCATCCAACAGCACTAGTCCAGCTATAGCCATTGCGAATGGGATAAGACTAAGTTTAATTGTATCTTAGCAATACTGTTTATTTTGACACATTGGAATGTACTGAATTCTAGCTGTTTTCCCTTTGCAAATCCATTAAGAATTCTAGTTAAGTAGGCATTAAAGGAATCAGGAGTGTCCACAGTATGAGTGGGTCAAAATTACAAGATTGCAAGATTGGTGTTGCAACTGAAGATCCACCCCTCCTTTTTTTTTTTTTTTTGGTACATGTACCCTTTAAGGAGCCTTGAAAACAGAAAAACATGATGGCACAAATAGGTGGTGACATGGTTGACTAAAGTTGAAAAAACAGCTTGGGTGATTCAACATAATATAGTGCAATTGTGCATAGGTTTATATGTTGGGTGAACACAGCCCAAGAAAGGTGCATGGAGGCAGAATAGAACAGCTACTGGCAGACAGAACTTTTCAATCTGCATTGTTTGGATTATTAAGGTAGACTTGTATACATTTGCAAAGGTTTGCACACTGTGTCTTCCCCCGTTCAGTGGAGTAACAGGCTCCCAGCAGTTGCCTGTGGCCCCATGAAAGGATTCATACAAAAAGGTTCATAGTTAGTCCATAACTTTGAGTTGGTAAAGCTTAATGAGTGTAGGCTGTGGGATGGGGGTAAAAGTCTCTGTATGAAGTTCAAAGTTGGGGAATCTTGAAGAGAGAGGAAGGAAGGCTGTATGGATATTCTATCTAATCTTTTTACTCAGTTGCATCTATTAATCTTAGTAAAGTTGAAAAGTTTACTTTTCTTAATATTTTTGTTTGCCATTCCGATGGCCTCTGTTTGTCTAATACAGAAACAATCTTAAGTCAAACATGGCATATTGTTCCAGAATGCAATCTGGAAATTCTCCTGAAACTTTTGGTTCATGGCAGAGCTGGAAGATGAGATCGCCACACTTTTCTCTCCCCGCCCCTCCATCCCCATCCTCAGGGAACAAAAGGTGAATTCAGCAACATGGTGGCTGGGTCAACATAGCCATAGTTGGCCATAGCTTATGGAATTAACTCAGTTTTCTGGACTGAATCATAAACCACCCACCCAGATTAGACTTGAATAACATCTTGGGCTACATGATTATGGTATCTTCTGGTTCAGTGTGCTGTATAAATAGAGCCTCTTAAAGATATTAGCTTCAGTAATTTTAATTTTTTTCCTCGATTGAAAAGAAGTAAATAAAATTTACCAGGAAACTGTTTCAAAGTGTCCCTGCACATATCCCCCCTGTAAAGGAAAAGCAACTGAGGGCAGGATGTGAGGGATACTTTGAACAAGCCACCCAGCAGGGAAAAGAACTAAAAATCCACACTTCTAAGCTGGTTTTCTGCTCTGAACTGAAACTACCACTGTTACATTTTTGAAAAAAAACAACCCAAAACCCATTGGTGAAGGGGGAAAAAACTACAAATGACTGATGAGCATGACATAGCATGTACAAATAAGCTGAAGTCCATGACTAACAGCATTTTTTGTTTTCCTTTCAAGGTCCCCACTGTTTATTTTAAAGCCAAGTTGTGCCTTAAGTTAACTGCAGTTTTTAAAAAAAATATACACACAGCAATGCACATGCATAACTTCCATTCCTCTAAGATAAGGTTCATTGACCAACAAAACTCTAGTAATTGCTTACATTGGGAAGGACAAACGGAAAGAGTAGGAAGAACCCAAGTGATTCCAGCCTCTAGAGGAGGACTCCTTTCTCACGGCTCATGTAAATAATTGTGTACCATCGCCTACATAACTGCTATTGATGAACAATGGACCCATCCTGTGGACTGACCCCATTTACCATCTTCAACTAATGATAAGTTAGATTGATAAGTTGCCAGAATAGATGCAGAAGAGACTGGAATCCTTCTTTGACTGGAGACATGTTTCTGCCTCCTTCATCTGCCTCAGATGGGATGTCAGAAAAATGAACATAAATAGCAGCAAAACTAGAAACAGTTGGTCAAAGGGGTTAGAAGTTCATGAAAGCAAGCTTGGAGAATGTTTGCATGGGGAAAAATGGGAAAGAGACTTGAATTGTTGTTGTAATTGAGTCGCTAAGTCATGTCTGACTCTTTGTGATCCCATGGACCATAGCACTCCAGGCTTCTCTGTCTTCCACTGTGTCCTGGAGTTTGCTGAAATTCTTGTTCATTGCATCCATGGCACTATCTAACCATCTCATTTGAGGCCATCCCCTTCTCCTTTTGCCCTCAATCTCTACCAACCTCAGGGTCTTTTCCAATTAGCCCTCTCTTCTCATTTGGTGACCAAAGTATTTGAACTTCAGCTTCAGTATCTATCCTTCCAAAGAACAGTAATTCTCATGAAGAATTTCACAGACAGTTCAGGAACAGAGATTTCTGCCTTGCTGAAGCAAAGGCAGGCATTTGCTCATATTTCTTGCCAGCATATGGGATTTTGGCCAAGGTACTAACGACTCACACGATGGCAAGGGCATTAACTCAGCCAAGTGACAAATGCCTTCTCTGGAATGGTTTTCTGTATGAGCAGTCACTAAAGACAGCTTAGAAGCTTTGGCTTCTGTTCCAAAGGCTGACTTGAAAACTTGGGCCCCTGTCAAGGAGCAACCAATCTTCCATTTTTGGTTAATATAGTATGGACATTTCTGTGGATAATTCTGGCTCCTATATTGATATTGTGAAGTAATTCCAATGATGTACGAAATCAAATTGATGAACATGTCTGTTTTTAATGGCAGATCAAAACCATTCTGTTCTTCCAGGCTTCGAAAGATTCTAATTTTTGTCCCTAACAGTACACTTTATGGTACTTTAAATTTTTGGAGTCTGTATTTTTATGCAGGATTGATGTCATATTCGGTTTTTATTCTAATTTCATTATCTTTTAATGATACTCTTTAAACAACATTACAAATGTCTACAACCATCTGTTAAAATAAATAGCAGTGTAATCCAGAACCTGATGAAAGAGAAATCTTAATTAACAGAAAAGTACCATGTTGACAAGAGGCTTTAATGTTGATATGTTCCTGCCAACTTGAAAATTTTGACTTCTTCTCAAAATGGTCAGTTTGTGACATCCCCCAATGGCCTGCTTGTAAATGGTCAGTTTTCTCAATAAAAGGAAAGAAGAAGTGGAGTCTGTCAGAAATCTGGGTTGGTCCTTTTAAATTTATTCATAAATTATCTCAATTTAAGCAGTGAGCAGTGAACTGGCCAAGTTTGTATATACCCAATTATTCAGATTGATGGTAAAAACAAGATAAAATTGTGAAGTGCTCAAGAAGAATTTCTTTAAACTGGGTGAATTTAGTTGAGTAGTCAAATGGTAAATCCAATTCAAGTTTAAAGTAATGCACACTGGAGTAAAAATACCTATTTCACATATATACTCCTGAGATCAGAGACGTCTGTAACAAATCAAGAAGCTCTTGGGCTCAACTCAATGTGCAGGAACTGTGAAAAAAAAAAGGCAAATTCTGTGCTGGAGATCATTAGGAACAGCAATAAAAATTAAATAGCTAACACTGCACTGCCTCCCCCCCCTCTCTCTCTGTCTCTCTTTCTCTCTCTGTCTCAGAGAGCGAGCGAGCGAGCGAGCAAGACATCTACATTTGGATATAATGAAGCTGGAAAACTACATAGGGGGCTCAAATACCTTCCTTATGAGAGAAGGGACAAACATGGAATACATTTAAAACTTAATAGCCACTGAGAAATATGATCAAGACGTAGAAAATCACTCAAGGCATAGAGGAAGTATGCAGAAAACTTTTCTCTGCATCTCAAAGTGGGCCAAAGGTCCTCCCAAAAATTGATTGGAATGAAATTTAGAACTGTCAGAAGAAAGTATTTCTTTACATAGCATATAATTAATTTGTGGAAATAATTGTCACCGCACATGGTGATTGCCACTTACAATACATGAATGGTTTTTAAAGGAGGTTGGGTAAATTCAGGGAAGACAGTTCTATCAATGGCTGATAGTCTTGATATTTAGTATCACTTTAGTATCACTTTAGTACCACTTAGTTGTGGGCAACCAGTCGTCAAATACCTTTTTCAGGGGGGAAAATTAGGGGTCTCCATCTCTTATATTTAGGTATACCAGAGGCATGTAGTTGACCATTCTGAAAAATAATTTTTTTTAACTAGAATTGACTTTGGCCTGATCAACAAATTTGTTTGTTTGTTGGAAGAGTCCTTCTCTATGAAGTTGTTTGTCCCACTTGGTATGAAGCCCTTTGATACTGCATGCACCTAGTTCATACAGGGAAGTTATTGATGCATGTTGCAACAAGAAATTGGTGTTGCCACAGTTTTTGTCACAGAGCTTGATGTTTATTAGGCCGAGTGGGACTGGCCTTAGGCTATTTAGCTGGCTCCAGGGCCTAAGAGACGACCCCAAATCTTCCTTTTCCTACTCTAGTATTTTAGCTGCTAACACCATGCTATCTGGAGGATTCTTACCTATTTAACGCAGAATAGTAGATGCCTGAAGTAGATATTGACCTTTAACCAGATGTTTCATTTTTACCCAGTAAAATTGGACAAAATATCTTAGGAGAAAGCCATGGGTGTTAAATGAATTTATTACACTGGAATGTAGATATCTCTTAATTAACTTTTTACTAAAATGTATTTCCTTATCAGGTTACATCTCAGATACTAGTCTGTAATCCAAGTAGTGACCATTTATCCATAAGCCATTGTTTAAAACCAAAGGTTCTAGCAGGCAGACTCAAACAGCAAACAACACAGATAGAGGAGTCTGACCAAAAGTATCACTCATCACATCTGCAAAACCGCTACGGTCACAAACCACAGATTATATATTATGTTATAAATAACCAGTTTCCATTCTTTCTATTAAGTGGGCCTTCTATATTTACGTCACACCATGATTGAATAATTTTCCATGTCAACAGCACAAACAGTGAAGAACAGCAAAAATAAGTATGGTCCCTCAAATCAATCTATTTGATGTTATGCTTCATTCTGTTTTAAAATTAGGGCCTCCATTTGTATATCATGTATCCATTGATACTCACGTCAACTTTTCTGGCTTAAGTCAGTTTAAATATATAATAGATTCTTCTGGAAATGCCAATGTTGGGGGTGGGTGGGTTTGTTATAACTGTTTTTCTAGATGACTTTAGCTTTTGGCCACAAGTACATTTTTAATCTAGTGTTCTCTACACATGGTGTAGGGTCTCCTGCTTGAGAGGGGGGTTGGACTAGATGACCTATAATGTCCCTTCCAACTCTGTTTATCTGTTAAACCCATAACTTTTATGAGTTTAACCTTGTGAAATTGATACCTATTTAAATAAACATCATTTCACTCACTGCCCAAGAGAGCATTCATATTACCTTAGTTCAGGGTTTCCTGATTTTTTTTTTTATTATTGCCACCCTAAGGAGCCTTTTCCTAATTATCTCAATGAAATTTGAATATCATAGACATGCTATATATCTGTTTATGTATTTTATCTATATCTGTCAGTGGTGAAATCCAATTTGTTTTTACTACTGGTTCTATGGGTGTGACTTGGTGGGTGTGGTGTGGCTTGGTGGGCGTGGCTTGGTGGGCATGGTAGAGAAAGGATACTGCAAAACCTCCATTCCCACTCCACTCCAGGGGAAGGATACTGTAAAATCCCCATTCCCACCCCACTCTGGGGCCAGCCACAGGTGGCATTTGCCGGTTCTCCAAACTACTCAAAATTTCTGCAACCGGTTCTCTGAACTGCTCAAAATTTCTGCTACTGGTTCTCCAGAACCTGCCGAACCTGCTGAACTTCACCCCTGATATCTATGCTTTATATGATGACAGCTATCAAGTCTGTGCCAAATCCTACATTCATACATTTTCTCCATGTTGATATGTCTCTAATTTGGTCCTTAAGATCTTCCAAGAGTGCATTATTGCCAGAATAACGGAATCCACCAAGTTGCTTATTCTCTTTTCTTTTTCCTTTCTCATTATTAGTGCCTTTTCCAGAGAACTAGGTCATCTCCTGACATAATATGTCCAAAGTAGGATAATTTAAGCCCGGTTATTTGTGCCTTGAGTGAGAAACTGTGGATTGATTGTTTTTGATGATCCATTTGTTTGTTTTCCTGGATGTCTACATGTATTCTCAGGAGTCTTCTGCAACTTCAAAGTTCCAAGGCACCAATACTCTTCCTATCTTTCTTCTTCAAAGTCCAGCTTTCACTTCCATAGAATGTTGGAGAGACTATTATGGTTTGTACTATTCTGATCTTTGTAGCTATAGACCAGGGGTAGTCAACCTTTTTATACCTACCACCCACTTTTGTATCTCTGTTAGTAGTAAAATTTTCTAACCAC
>JANHZT010001346.1:73716-85319 GCA_032468215.1 Stegonotus admiraltiensis
AAACCCATAATACAAGCTGCCAATTTAAAACAGTTTAAAAAGGGGGGTTAAGCCAGCCCAGCTTGGCAAAAAAGATACGTGTCGACGGCACGTCGAAACGCATAGAGGTCCAGGATCCTCCGTATATGGCCTATATATTGTACTCTGATGCGTCACCTTTGGATGAGTTTGACATTGTAAAATGTGTTGTGGAAAGAGTGTTTGTAAGTTTAAAAAATAATCATTCAGGACTTAATTTAATGGACTGTACAGTTTATTTTACATGAGATGAGACAAAGCTTTTCAAGTGCATAATACAAATTTGCTAAAATAGGAAGAAAATACAAAGTTTATGGAAATGTTTGTACGTAAAACATTTTTTTTATAGCAAATACTTTCAACATTTAAAGGATAGATCTTTAGCTGGGGTAAATCAGTGCAACTCCATTGACATTAACACACAGGAGACATACCTGAACCAACAAAGTTTCCCTTGAATCTTAACAAGCATTTACCTCTTCAGCCACAGTATTTTAATGATACAATTGCATGGGACAAAAAGCCATATAACAGTGTTCAAAATGATTAAAGACTCATTGCTATTATTAATACAGAGGGCTTACAGTAGAATTAGGTTTCTATATGTAGTTCGCCAAAAATCAGCAGTAAAGTATTATGAAACTCAAAGCCATTACCGCTGGCAAAAGACATATTTTATTGTAAAAAATTAGAAAGTGTTTAGTAAAAGGGTAGAGAATAAAAATACCAGATAGGCAATGCCATTTTATTTTATTTTGTTATAAAAATCTGCCTTGGAGGAGAGTTGGTGGCTGGCCAAATCTATCCTCCCGAGCTAATATATTTGAAAAACAATTATTTGGGATAATGAAAATGAATACATTATCTGAATTTGTTTGTACCTATAGCTTGTGTTAAGTCTAAAACATTTGGAAATACATGTATGAGTAAAACGAACTGCTCTGATATCAGGAATATACTGCAAATTTAGATAATTTAGAGAAAAGCAATGAAAAATAGATTCTCATGAAAATTAGTTTCAGAAATGAATAAAGATTTTATCTGCCCTATTTCAAAAGCAACGGACACATATTAAGCATGATGATGGCTCCTATGAACACTTAAATGGAAATAATGTTTACTGCCTAGGAGTAGTAAATGTGCATAGGGTTTAGGTTTTGCTAATTGTAATGGGTTATAAATTCACCTTGCTAAGTTTTTGATTGCAACCATCTTCACTTGCTTGTTCGGCAACCAATGTTATTGCTACTACATAGGAATGACTACTACCAAGTACTCAGACATTGAAGATGGTCTCTTTTTTCCTAGATTTGATCTAATATGTTTTCAGTTCAAAAGATCATTGTATAGTATAACAAAGACCTATGTTCCTTTATAAATTCAAAAAAATCTAATATAATTGATTCAAACCACCTTCCATAAACATTTGTTTGAAAAAAAAATAGATAATAAGCAGAATCATTTGTAAACAGCATCTGTTTGGATCTAAGATCACCAAGTCTGGAGTTTGCTGGTTAAGCATGATGTGTACCAGTTGTAAAAAAAAAATACCGAAGTCTACACCTAACACTTTATTATTGTTAAATCTGTAAAAAAAATGTTCTATTAAAATTCACAAAGTGGATTTTTACATCACAAGTGCAAATTCTCTAAAGTCTCTAGTTATAATCCCATTCATCTATATTCAGGAAAATATAATAGAACATGTTTCTGCACTGACATGAACAGGACTGAAACAAATCATTTTAAAACATTATAATTGGCACCTGAATTTTAGCAAAAAACCAGTATTTGACTCTATTGTAAGAATATGTCAAGAGCAATGCAATCACATATAACGTGCTAATCTATTTTTGTTTTAATCAGGCTCCTTTTTTAAAAAAACACACACACGCACAAGTTCACACATCGTATTATATTTTTATATATATAAAAATAAAAAGCATATTTTTAAAACACAAAAAAATGGGCCCCTTGGAACACCTAAGCCAAATAAAACAAATGACATTAAAGCTTAGTGCAGAGGTGACAACTTCTAAAAGTTCAGGAGCCACAATTCAGGTTAGAGGTTGAAATATGTTAGTCTGTTTTGGGCTAGTATGTCTATTTAATGAGCAGAGAACCTTGGAAAGAAACCACTGCCATTCCTATTCTATAATTTGTGTCTGGAACTTTGCACTTTGATATGGTCCAAGGGCTAATCAATAAAGTAAAGTAAAGTGTGAAGGAGACCAAGGTCTGCAGGTTATCTAATCTCAGCTTAGTGTAATATATAAACTTGATGAGAAATTATTGTGTATTGTCCATCAACAGATTTAGCAAGCAAATCGTGGTATATGAATAGAGAATGCATTTCAGCACTTGTCTAGCTAGAGGGTTGAAAAGATGCCACCCACCATCCCAAAAAATGAATTAAATACTTTGAGTAGCTAAAGTATATATAAACATAATCAGAAAACTTCATTGTTTCAGAAACAGAAACCTATAAGATTCCTGCATTGGAAAATATAAAACTAAGAAGAGTATACTACTCTTCTTTTATAGCTATTATTGCCGTGCCTTCAGGAAATGATAGTGGCAAACTGCCAAGACATCTTTGAAGATGTTTCACATCCATTTTGGGTTACAAATGTTTTTTGTTGACATACTTAGATGAAAAGCAAATGAAAGTTACAGAAACTGTAAGCCAGAAAATCCATATAGCATTGGCAACATTAGATGCCATGTGGTAGTGCCACCTCCTGGTACAATATATAGTGTGCAAGACTACACTTAATAGAAAATGCCCATCAAGTTGCTAAGAATGATTTGAGAGCATTATGCAAGTTATCCATGATTTGTTTCAAATGGTCAGTTCAATCTGAATCATCAATTCAATTTAACTTTGCACAAAAGCCCATGGAACTCTAGAACTGATCCCAAAGCAACTGAAACTGAACTAAATCCTACAATTCAAAGAATGGTTAAATCCAATTCCCACCTAAGCTTCACATAGCTCTTCTTGTCTTTTCCTGTGAATGCTATGTCTCTGAAGTTTAAAATGTATTTTGATAAACGCTAGGGCCAAAAAATCATCTCTGCATCTTTGGGCTTATCTCAATATATTTAGCTATTTTTCCAGCTGCTTTCAGCAGAAATAACACCCATAATAATTCTTTGCTATGCTTTGGCAAAACATTAGCAAAGCAAAGAATATCTTACTGGTGGACAGAAAAAAAATTCAAGGTATTGGACTGCATAAAATTTATTTATTTACACTATTCACATATCCTTATCCACATTATCTATGTAAGCACTGGTATTAACGTTCATAACTATACTCCTAAATTATCTCAATAGATACTCCTTCTCTTCTGGTGGCTCTGGAAACTATACTTCTGAACAGGAAGTTAAAAATCTCTAATGAAATGTTGTCACCAAACTATTAACTCCAAGGTTCTTTGAAAGAAGCTACAGCTTTTCAATGGATAAATCTTGTAAATATATATGATGTATAGAAATTTCTATCAAAATACGTGAAGTGCAAGCTTTTAATCCCGTTTTTTATATAGGAAAATTGTCTTTAACTAAATGTTCATCCTGCTGTCAGAAGAAAAGCATAACAGCATTCCAGATGATCCCATTTCATCCATCTATTTAGAGGCATATGATGCAATGTTTAAGTAACTTTTAAAAATACTTCAAGTAGCTTTCTTAGCCAGGGACACTATAATACTGATTGAAAATTGAAAGATCGGGCTCAAATCAATGTTTCAGTGGAGACACCAAATTCGTTTAGGCATTGAAAAAAGCCAACTCTACCTGCCATTGGAATTACAATCTAAAAAGTCTTAGGAGGGTGTTTCAAATGTTAATTTTCCACTGTGGTCATCAGTGACTTGCTTTGTATAACATGCTCCATATTTGAGTGGTAACAAATCAGAGGCATCACAACACATGCAAATATATTGTTGATTCTTTGCGTATACGGCCATTAATATATTAATAGTCTAAAAGTCTATTTTCTAAATTTCAAATGTTTGCAAATAAATCTATGAGGGGAAAAAAGGATCAGAAGGTATCCTAATATTGGTTTCTCACAAAAATAACCTTAGAACAATTGTTATAATCTTGAATGTGATAATGGCTATTTTTGAATCTGAAGAGGAACATCTGAACAAAACAAGGCAAGTAATACAGGTTTGTCATTCCAATTCCTGCAAAAAGAGCAAATACTGTACGGAAAAGCTAATCCAACTACTTACTGATTGACAACATATCTCCCATTTATTTACTAAACATTTTCTTTTAATCAATCTGATATTTAAATGGCTCAATCCAAACTCCTTCATGGGTTAATTGCTTGGGATATTTTTCTCTTGTGTTATCCACAGAATGACTTTTTTTTAAAAAAAAATCATCTGGCTATTCTGAGACATTGGTCTTGTCTGTCACTTTCCTTTCTTTCAATTTTCTTGAAAGATGGAAACTTAAAGCTGTTTTTATGATGGCCTTTCTCTGCCACTTTCACATCCAACCCTGGGTTAGTAACAGAATGGAGACTCACCATGCCAGCAGAAAGCCACTGTGATGGTAGTTGACTACAGTCAGTGCCCATCAAAGTCTAGAAGAAACGTGCATTTTCTTTGATGGCAGGCAGTAGTTGGCTTTACCTTGCCATTCCTCCATAGGCCTGGGCTAGACAGAGCAGAAATGTTTGCTGCGTGCAGGAAAACCTGATAGAAGAAAATGCCCCTTGATAAGATTTAAGAATCATAATAAGAATCTTCATCCCTGCTGCAGGGGATGAGGGGAAAGAGAGAGGTGTGCATAGAATTTGAACTTTTTCATACTTTTATTAGCCTGAGAGGACAATGCCTTAAAAGTATAAGAAAGAAAGGTTCTGGGTGCCTCCAAAGGTGTGCATCTTACAGCTGGAATTTCAGCATGCTGTGTCATTAATTTAACAACAACACTGTTACTTTTTCCTTCCTTATGAGCCATAAATATTGCTCTCTTAAAGATGAGTTCAATTCCGATACAGGACAATGTAATTCTGAAGAGCAGGTAGGGTTGCACTAAGAAAAGGTAAACCTATTTGCTTAGGCTTTCTACCTGTATTAAAACAGAAATAATTTAAAGAAACTTATAAATAGAGAAACCATACCTATTTTTGACCTTTCTTCATTGAATTCAGGATTGGAAATTCAATGTTAAGTCTGCTCAGCCCCATTCACAAGAGAGACACAATATTAAAGTAAGAAAAGCAGAGGTGTATTGTTATACTACGAAGTTCACAAGAGAACAGAACTGAGATTACATTGCAGAGGATTTGCTGTGGTCAGTAGATTTGAAGAACCAAACTAACTGTGTGCTCCAGATCTGCTCTGTGACAAATCACACTGACAAGCATTGTGAACAAGCTAGATACTAACTAGTCAGCAAAATAAAATAATAAGGATCAGCTACTCATTGTGGGCAGATAATACAAGATGAAAATCCAAGCAGAACCCAAAATACTACTTTCTATTCGGATGCTACAAAATCTGTAAAGAACGTTGTCATATATGAGGTGGTTTCTCAATTCTCTGAATGCCAATCCTTATATAAAATGCCACCATCTATTTTCAGGAAAGGAGCAACAATAGAGTCATGGGAGCCTCAAAGTTTGTAAAATTTTGCAAAGATATTTATAGCAAAACTTTGGGAAGGAACCCTCCAAATAGCTTAGTGAGAACAGACTATGTCCAGTGAACATGTAATCATGATTGGAAAGATAAAAGAGTGGCATAGTCACAATATTAAATAAGAAGTCCTTCATACTACAACATTACATTGTTAATCGATGCTTGCATTCATCTCTAAGCTGACATGGAACTAAAAATATGCCAGATATTACACTTCTATTTCAGTAATCCAAAGTGCTTCCTTTGGGGGAAAAAATGCAATTCTCTCTCAATATTTTTCTCTCTAAAATACTTGCTTAGAAAGGGAATTTCACAAAGCGTTACTATCTTGTGAATCCTGAAAGGAGAATAAATCAAATCTTGAGCATTGGGAGTGTTTAAGGAATGGGAGCTATGTAATTAAGAGAGATTAAGCAGCTAGAAACCACATTAAAAAAAATCGGGTTGTAAACGTCTGGCTAATCTGATGAACATCCAAGCTAAATATGAACGGATATAAACATTCCATGAAGCAAAAGGCACAAAGTACACTTGCAAATCATCCCACAATTGTAAGTCATACCAAAATGTCATGTAACAGGAATGCAGTGAGTAAGATTTGCAAAGAAAAAAAACAAATCCATTGCAATATAAAAGGGTAATAATAACAGGCACATTTAAAAGGCAGTGAGGTGTTGAACTTCAAAAACAGAAAAAGAGTCTCACAGGTCTGACATGCTAATCCTCTTCTCCCTCTGTGTCCCTAATATATGGGCTTTCTCATTCTACCTTTTGGAGTCAAGGAAATCTAGATGTAGACATATCACCAGTCCAAAACACAAATCAGAATGCAACCGAGCAGTGGAATGTTCCAAAGAGCAAAGCTTAAGAGAAAATATGCAGGTTTCACCCACAACTGCTTTCCATGGTGAAAGAAAACTTCAACAAGAAAATTCAAGTGAGTTATATCTTGTCCTAAAAAAAGGAATGGAAAAAGAATACTAAAAGTAGCACCAGTGATTTGCGTCTGATGGGCCAAATAAATTTGAAAGCTCAATGGTTCTGAAAAAGCTGGCTAAAAGACTTCTACCAAGCCAAAACAAAGGGATTGGTGGTTGCTTTCCTTCAAATAACTACAGGTAGTCCTTGATTTGCAACAGTTCATTTAGTGACCAATCAAAGTTACAATGGCACTGAAAAAAGTGACTTATGACCATTTTTCATTCTTACGACAGTTGCAGCATCCCTATGTTTGTGTGATTGAAATTCAGATGCTTGGCAACGGGTTCATATTTATAGTGGCTGCTGTATTCTGAGGACACGTGATTCCCTTTTGCAACCTTCTGACAAGCAAGGACAATGGGGAAGATTCACTTAACAACCATGCTACTAACCTAACAGCTGCCGTGATACACTTAACAAATGTGGCAAGAAAGCTCATAAAATGGGTCAAAAACTCACTTAACAAATGTCTCACTTAGCAGTGGAAATTTTCAGCTCACTTGTGGTCAGAGGTGGAGGATCGCCTGTAAGGGATCCCAAATAACAGATGTTTTAAGTAGATCATCAACTGAGACCTTGTTCTCTCGCTATCACTGCATGGTTATATTCCATACAGGAATGACTGCATGATTGCCATAAATTGCATGGAATGCTATCATGAGAATGACACATTGAGGGCTGCTGAACTCGAAAAGTACCAAAACCATGGTGGCCTGAGGAGTTTTAAGTGGTAAAATTTAGCATCATAAGCAATTGCAAGGCTTACAGCCGTCATGTTGGCCTTTAATAGCTCAATCCCCCAAAGACATAGAAATGGTTCCAATCTTTTCACCCAAACCCTGGGGAGCACAAAAAGGAGTCTGGTGAACAATGTGTATTTTCATCCTTCAAACAAAATAATAATGTTTAAAAGACACGTAGAACTTGAAAGGAAACATAGATTAAGCTAGTCAGGGAAATACAGTGTAGTATTTGAAATAATTACAGCCAGAGACCTACGAATCTATTTACAAGCTTCTCGGGGGTGGGTTTCAAAACCCGTCGCTACCGGTTCACTCGTGGGCACATGCACACTTGCGCATGAAGCGCATGCGCAGAAGCATCCGGATAGGTGGGCGGAGCCTCCCACCACTACCAGTTCGCCCGATCCGGTGCAAACTGGTAGCAACCCACCACTGAAGTTTCTGTAAAATCTTGGGGATTTTTCTGCAATCAAATTACATTTTGCTATCAGCAATCACTGGAGCTTTCAGTGAAAGAAGAAAATAGAAAAGCAAAGTAATGGGTAAGATAATCATGAAAGATATAGAAAAAAAAAAGACAATTGTTAGTTATAGAAAGCAGCAGATACATGAAAACCAAAGGATCCAGGCAGTGTTTTACATTTACAATTAAGGTGCTTTGACTATTTTTTTATCTAGAAAAATAAGACGGATATTTTAAATTCAGTCAGATTTAAAGTGGAATCTTAAAATACAATTTGGAAAGAGCAATTTTCGTAATATGCCACGAGCAGTTTGCTTGATGATCGTGAAGAAAGTTAGAGTGGAATATACAAAGAATTGCAGTCCATTTTATCAAAAGAACATATAGTGAAACAGTATCAAGTATGGAAAACAGAAAAAGCCCAGAAATCAATGGGCAGCAACTGAAGGAAGTTCTGAAAACAGTCAGTTAGAGAAAGGTTGCAAGGAGTACTGAAATATCACAAGCTTCAAAACAGGAAAGGAACTGAATAGATGCCTTAGAAATTCTTTTTATATTGTTTTTGATCCAGGCCTTAATGTACTCACACATACCAGCAGGATAAATTGTACTTTTTGCAAATCTTGACAGTCAGCTTCTTGGGAAAAAGACAATATATATATATATATATTATAAACCTGTGATGCCCTTGGAGATGAAAAAAGAGGATTTTGTTGATAATAGAAAAGAAGCCAAAGGGAAAGGAAAAGGGAAGAGAATCAATCAAATGAGGGCACATTTGAGTGGTAATGAACTGGAATAGCTTGTGTGCCAGTTTTCTTCATGCTGTATTTAATAATGTAAGCATCAAATAATCCAGCAAAAACAACGCCATCTCTTACCCCAAATTTCCTCCTATATGTTTTTAAATTTAAGAAGCTTAGGTTATCTATATTACATTTCTGTAGTTAAAGTTAAAATCATTACTTTGAAAATAGAAAGGACAAGAGTTATAGTGCTGATGGAAAGTCTGGTCAAAAAACTGACAAATGCATTCCAGGAAAAAAAAAAGATTTAAGAAATAAAGAAATGAATAGTAGATGTTTGTGACACATGTTCTAACAAAATACTTGGCAGTACAAAAAAAAATTAAAGCTCTGATACTTGAAGCAAATATTTGTCCTGTACAAACACCATTGCAAGACAAATGAAAAAAGGAGGGGAACAAAGAACATGGTAGTTTTTCCCCAACAGTTTCTGAAATACAGGAGCTCAGGATCAATTGATAAGGCCTTGTAGTACCATCATAAATAGCTGCACTTCTGAAAACATCTATAGATGTATAATGCATCTTTGGCTGGATTCATATAGTCACTTCTTAACTCACTTGTGCTGATTTTTGACCATCTGATACTTTTATAATGAGACTTAATATGGCCTGAACTCTGTTATAAAATAAAACACTTTTTTAAAAAAATAGCTGCCAGAGTGTGGGAACTCAAGAGCCAAAGGCTTGCAAAAACTTCCCCCGTACCAAAGTTCCACTTGAATTTTACTGTGTCATCAATGCAGGGATCTCTGTGACATGAGCACAAAATTGGAAATCAGGGAAGACGTATTGGCAGAGGCAAGATCTTACCCTCTAAATAAACCTAACACTCATGTAGGTTATTTTGCAGATTGAGATACACTTTGAATTTGGTTTCTTGCACTCTTCCAAAGGCTCTTGAAGCACGCATGACAAGAGGCAACTGTCTGTGTCTTGAAAGTGCTATTTTTCTAGTGTGTGTGTGTGTGTGTGTGTGTGTGTGTGTGTGTGTGTGAATGGTTCCAATTCTCTGATCATTTCTGCAGATCCTGGAGAAGTTAAAAGATCACAAGTAGCTTGAGGACTGCAGCCAGTTAAGTACCTGAGACAGTATAAAAGGGGGCCAACCCAAGCGTTTTTCTTTGGGTACATTGTCTCCTGACCCACGGCCTCCTTTTCTTTATTCAAAAAAGCCTTTTCACTGTAGCCTTGCAATAGTATTTGCAGTTATAGGAGACAATGGTTGTTAAAACATAACACTCTACACAGATATTATCCTCACAACATCCCTGTGAGGTAGGTAAGCATTATGAATTCCATTTCATAAAGTGTAGGTGGAAGAGGAGGTGGGGGGTGGGGGCTTTAAAACCACTTCCCCACTCCCACCTAATTCAGTGGGAACGTTCAGGAGGATCTCCCTGCTTCCAGAATCACATTCAAACTCATCCGTCCATAGGTTTGGCACAGCCTTATTTGTGTCTTAACATTACAGTACAAAACAGAGCATCATGCAAGGGGAGTAGCACAAAATAGATAACCACAGAATAGCAAGATTCTTTTTGTACCAGCAAACAGACCCATGGATCCTGGGAGTTGCACGTGCTTGGCTGCTAGGAGCCAGTTTCAAAAAGAAGGAAAAGGAGTAGCTTCTCAACCCTGGAATGTTGGATGTTTAAGGCATAGCAATATAGGAATGGAATAATGATCAAACATGACAGAAATAGTCCCTACAGACAATAATAAATAGATACGGAAGCTGACAGTGGAACATCTCTCCTGTTCCTCCTCTTGAAGCTGTATGGAAATCCCTCGAGCTGGGTGGACTCAAAAGCCCACCTGGTCACGGAAGTCTATATCTCCATATCCACAGGTCTGATGTTACCGGTTTTGTGTTCTTTTACCCACAGTTCTCTGTCTTTGGCTGGATCCACTTTCTGAAGCAACTGATCCACAGGTTCCACTGTCTGAAAAACACAAGGGCCACATGCCATTGTTTCTCAATATCTACAAATGAATACCTGGTAGACAGTTAGAGTATAGTACACATGATGAGACCATTTATTTTTCTTCTTCAACATGCAGGTCTGCTCTTTTAGGTTTAACTTTATGGAATTAGGCATTATAAATGCCCACTTCCAATGTGGGTCTTGAATCCTGACCTTATACTGTCAAGAATCTCATTTCAAGGGCTCCACGTGTAAACAGTAAACAATAAGTAAACAGTACTTATTGAGAGAGCCGAGCTATCTGTTTTTATGCACTCATATACATTAGCAGACAGAGGAGTCTACATAAATTTTCAGATTTCTATAAAGCTTGCAGAAGTACAGCATGAGAAAGGATTCCAAGATAAGTAGACTCACACTTTGGTTGAACATATCTGTCTCGTGTCGCAACTGTGTATATTGGCAAAGGTGCTGCCGAATCATTTCCACCCTCTCGACTTCTAGCCTCTCAAGTTCCTGAAATGAAACAATGGAATACATTCAATAATGGATAAGGAATAAAGCCCCACCACTGTGAAACAAATATAAAGCAAATGATTATTCACTTTAGTCTGTTATGGTACTTTATAAGTGCTCCCTAAAACAAAGGTGGGCATTATCTAAAGCAAGATAATGGACAATTTTTATGGCCTTTGAAAGCCCCCAAAATCATGCTATCATGATTTAGCTAGGTGTGATTGTTCATTAAAAGGCTAGGTGTGATTGCTCATTAAAAAGTAAAATAAAATCAGAAATAGAACATCAAATTCTTTGATCGGTTTAATCCCTTAAAATATATTATTTATTGAACTCTAACTTTCAGCAATACAAACAAAACAAATCAAAATTTCTCACTATGCTACACTATTGTGACTCCCCTTGAAAATTTTTCCTTTCCTTTCCTTTCCTTTCCTTTCCTTTCCTTTCCTTTCCTTTCCTTTCCTTTCCTTTCCTTTCCTT